>APFE030067574.1:4624-16247 GCA_000404065.3 Pinus taeda | reverse complement strand
CACAATGATCAGAGTGACATCTAGTATAACCTTGTTCAGACATAAACTTGTCAAATTTAGATACCACTGCCTTGGAGCCTGTTTTAACCCATACAAGCTCTTCTTCAACCTGCACACAAGTTTCTCCTTCCCTTTCACTTCATATCCTTGTGGCTGCTGCATATATATCTCTTCCTCCAAATCCCCATGGAGAAAGGCTGTCTTTACATCTAACTGCTCAAGATGCAAATCTTTAGCTGCTACAAGACTCAAAATAGTTCTGATTGAAGTCATTTTAACAACAGGAGAAAATATTCCATCAAAATCAATACCTTTCTTCTGTGCAAATCCCTTCACCACAAGTCTAGCTTTGTACCTCTGTTTTCCTCCATCTTCTTCCTTCAACCTGTAAACCCATTTATTCTTCAATGTAGTTTTTCTTGCAGGCAACCTAACTAAATCCCAAGTCTGGTTATGCATTAAGGATTCCATCTCTTCTTCCATGGCTACATCCCACTTCTTCCTGCTTTCAACCTGCATTGCTTCTTCATAAAATTCGGGTTCTCCGGAATCAGTCAAAAATAAATAATATAATGAAGGAGAGTATCGTTCAGGGGGTCTACTTATCCTGGTAGATCTTCTAACACCACTTTCAGGTGTTTGGGTTGCCTGTTGTAGTTGTGATGGTTGTTGTTGTTGTGGTTGTTGATTATTATTATTTTCAGGCACCTTTACTTTTTCAATGATTTCATCAAGAACTGCATATTCTTTGTTTTCCTTTTCTTGTTTCTTTTCCTGCAACTGATTCTTATACAATACCTTTTCATTGAATATTTCATCTCTACCCCTAATGATTTTGTGATTTTCATAATTATATAAGTGATAACCAAAATCATTAACACCATATCCAATAAAGGTACATTTCTTTGACTTTGCTTCAAGCTTTGTTCTATTTTCTTTATCAATATGGACAAAGGCCTCACAACCAAAAGGCTTTAAAATAGAGTAGTTTAGCTTTTTACCTGTCCATGCTTCCTCTGGAACACCACCATCCAAGGAACTTGAAGGCCCTTTGTTTATTAGATAAACAACAGTATCTACAACATCTTCCCAAAACTATAAAGGCAATCCTGCATGCAATCTCATGCACCTTACACGCTCCATGATTGTCCTGTTCATCCTTTCTGACACACCATTTTCTTGTGGTGTTCTTGGAACTGTCTTCTCTCTACGAATTCCATGCTCTGAATAGTACCTATCAAACTCTTTGTTGCAATATTCACCTCCATTGTCTGATCTAAGACACTTCAATTTCTTTCCTGTCTCGATCTCAACCAAAGCTTTCCATTTCTTGAAAGTATCAAATACATCAGATTTATTCTTAATACAATAAATCCAAGTTTTTCTAGTTGCATCATCAATAAAAGTAACATAATAACGAGAGCCACCGAGAATGATACCTGAGCAGGCCCCCATACATCTGTATGCAAAAGCTCTAATTTTTCATTCTTCTTTTCTTTCCCAACTCTGAAAAATCTGACTCTCTTCTGTTTTCCATAAATGCAATTCTCACAGAAGTCCAAATCAACATTCTTCAAACCCGGCAACAAATTCCTTGAGTGAAGAATCTTCATCCCTTTTTCACTCATGTGTCCAAGCCTATGATGCCATAATGTTGCATCTGCTCCTTTAGAAGTTAAAGCATTAACAGAGTTAGAAATACCGTTGCATAAATACAATGTACCAACCTTTTCGCCTCTTTCTATTACCAAGGCTCCTTTGGTGACCTTCCAAGCTTTATCTGTGAAATTTTTCACACAAACTTCACCGCCTAACTGCCCTGTTCAAATCAGATTTTTCTTTAGATATGGAACATGCCTTACCTCCTTTAGTAGCCATTGGTTTCCATTCTGCTGTTTTACAAGAACCTTACCCATTCCAACAATTTTACAGGGTTTATCATCACCCAAACGAACTTGTCCAAAATATCCTTGAACATAGTCATGAAAGTACTTCTTATCAGGTGTGGCATGGAATGAGGCCCCTAAATCTACCACCCAGGAATCAGTAATATTTTCGAAAGAAAGAATCAAAGCATCTTGTAACACCTCACCTGTCACATTTGCTTCATGATTGTTTTCTTTATGTGAATCTCCTTATTTTCCCTTCTGAGATCTACAGTCTTTCTTTAGGTGTCCTTTCTTTCCGCATTTCTAGAACACTATCCCCGATCTGGACGGGGATCTACCTTTCCTTGATTTACTGTGATATCCTGAGCTCTTTCCTCTTTCCATTTTTCTTCCTCTAGACTCTGCACTCAAAGCATTTCCCAATGTCTCACCGGAGCTTTTTCGTCTCATTTCCTCGCTAAGGAGAGCACCGACAACATCATCAAACTTTAAAGTACTAGATCCAGAAACGGAGTTACTAATGGCCATTACCAAACCATTCTAAGTTTCTGGTAATGAGCACAAGAATAACAGAGCTCTAACTTCATCATCAACATTTACCCCTACAGAACATAACTGACTTGTAACAGTATTAAAATCATTTAAATGATCTGCAACAGATCCACCTTCCGACATCTTCATATTAAATAATCGTTTCATAAGAAATACCTTGTTTGAGGCCAAGGGTTTTTCATATAGTTTCTCCAACGCCTTAATCACACCCTCTGTCATTGTTTCCTTCGAAATGTTGAAGGCGACCGACGCTGCAAGGCACAACCCTATTGTTCCGAGTACCTTTCTATCGAGAAGGTTCCATTCTTCATCTTCCATATCCATTGGCTTCTTTGATTCTCCGCCCAATGGTAGGTATAGATCTTTCTGATACAGATAATCTTCCATCTGCATCTTCCACAGCGAGAAGTTTTGGCGATTAAACTTCTCGACCCTAAACTTACCATTTTCCGCCATTGATCCCACTCGAACTAGGAACCCTTCTTTACTATGAATTTATCAGCCAAATAAACCTGGCTCTGATACCAGTTGTTAGAATATTAAATATTATTATGGAGCAATGGAACACATAAAATATTGCAGAAGTATAAACACAGCAAACGCACAAAACAGGAGAGACACAGATATACGTGGTTCACCCAGTTTGGGCTACGTCCACCTCAAACAGGTAGTCCTTCCTTTCTATTATCCAGCAAAATGAAGAGACACAACCTACATCAAATCCGTTGTAATATCCACTGTCTTCTCTCACAGTCTCACCTCTCTGTTTCTCGCTCACACAGAATACACATCTATCTCACAACCTCAAATACAATGCTCTCATACAAAGAGAGGGGTTTCCTTCTAGGGAAAAAAACCCTAAACTAAACATAATTTCTACCGTCAGATCATCTGCCTAATGAACGGCCGAGATTGACTAGAAATTACTATAATTTTACAAGGCAATTTTACAGTTGTTTTTAGCTTCGGGGCAGCTGCCCCCAAAACCCCCCGCCAGGGGGGGCTCCCAAAGGTCGCAGCCGCCCCCCCCTTGGACCCCCCCTGCAGAGAATATTTTACGGGCGGTGTTGCCGCCCCCATTTTGAACTGGGGTCCAATGTGGTGGTACTTTTGAATATAGAAGATAATCAGGCTTCACACCAACAAAATAAACTAACTCTTTTAACTCTCACTTACTCGACTGCCTTTTGATCTCCATGACTTGGCTGCTTGTACTCCGAGCTAGTGTGATTGATGGAGGAATATTCGAATGAGGGAGGAGTAAATGAGGAGGATTTACCTCCTACAATCTCTCTTTCTTGTCTCATTTGAGTTTCAGCCCTTAATCTAGCCAAGCTTCCTTGATTTTCTCTCACACACCTGCATTCAATGCACATTAGTCCACTAGGCATAATATCTCACTTTGACTCACATCATTAAACAAAATGTAATGAAAATATGTAATAAATTGTGAGAAGATTTGATTTGACTAAGCTAGGAGGTGAATTAATGTCCATATAGTTACCCAATGATAAGGCTCATCATCACCCCCCTACTGAAAGTGTTGCTCATCCTCTAGGCAACTCAATCAATATCCATGTCTTTCATATCTCTAGTGGCCTCCCTAACATCCCATGCTTCTGTTGTAGTTTCCTCTTCTTGTGCATAGAACCCTACCTTCCTTTCTATCTCCTCCCACTGCTTTATTTATTCCTCTTCCTTCCTTTTGTCTAACATCCCTAAGAGCAGTGGTGGACTGAGTCTCAAGCCAATCTAATTGACTTTGATTCTTTGGAGGGTTTGCTTGTACATGGGTGTCTTGTTTAGTGCTTCTCTCATTCTTTGAGGAGAATGGTACTCTCTCATTTTCAAAATGTATGGAAAAGTATTCCATCTCCTTTGGAAAGCTTGAATGTTGTCATCCCCTAACAGCCTAAACATATCCTCAAAATGTGTAATTTCTTGCTCTTGGGTAGCAAGATACCTCGGTGAAAGTTGTGGCTCATTTGCAATTAAGTTATGTGTGTTGATGACAACCATTGGATTTGACTACTCAGCTCTTACCTTGAGAGGCTTTGTTTGTTCCCTTGGAATTACCTTCTTCATTTATACATCCCTTGCTTCCTCATGGTTCATCCATGATTTCATATCCATCAACTGTAAAGCCCCTAGTTTTGCATTAGCGTCCCATACATTCAGATCTGTCAAGGTTAAGTTATGTAGGTAGAAATTAGACATCTTAGCCCTATTCTCCAATGTGCTTTGATCACAAAGATCAATGAACTTTCTATAATCCTAGAATGGCATAGTGCCTCTCTATGCTAGCGTCTTGATTTGGAATTGCAGCCACTGCTCCTTAAGGTATAATGCATAAGACTTAGCTAGAATCCTGCACTAGATTACCTCTAAGGATAGACTGCTCATGGATGCCAACTGATTCTCTCTTTCTTGTAGCTATATTTTCAACCATGCATTTTATTTCTCCAATTGAGATTTCATTATGGCCTCTTTGTCCCTTAGGTTGCTCAGTTCTCTACCCATCTCTTTGAGATTTTCCTCCATGTGACCTATTTCCTCCACTCCCTTGGACTTGACAATATGCATCCATCCATGTGTTCTTACTCTTTCTTTCTCAAGCTCAAAGAATAATGGGATGGAAAATTTTTGTGGAATGACCCTACCCCCTTCAATAAACCTGTAGTAGGACTCAAGGTTAGGTTGAGGACTAGGTTCCGTTAGCTCTAGATCCTCCTTCTTTGTTTCTTGTTGCATACTCCCTTCTTTATCTAATTTCAGAGTTTCCTGTAGGTTTAGCAGAGTTTCCTGTAGGATTGCCTCTGCTTCTTGTACGTCCTGTTGTGTATCTTGTAGGATTCCCTTTCCTTTGGATGAGGTAGATCTAGTCATAGGCCTTCTCACATAAGTGATAGGAGATTTAGGGGAGGTTTGTCACGAGGATCCTTCTCCTTGAGTTTTCATAAGAGGAGTCATCTTATCTTTTTGTTTAGGTGAGTCTTAAATAACACTAGGAACCTCGGTGGGAGTTTGAGGTTTTTCTTACCTTATTCTTGTATTTTTTCTTGTCCTAAAGTACAATGAAGTTTGTCTCTGTCTTTTTCCTTTTTGTTTGATAGGGGTGCTAATTGTAGTGAGGGTAGTTGTTGCCTCTTTCTCAGTGGGTTCTAGAGACACCCTAGGTGACTCCTCCTTGTCTTTTTCCTCCTCTTTTCGATTACCCTTTTCATTACCCTTTTCATCTTTGTCTTTCTCCTCTTATTTTCTATCTAGTTCCTCACTTTGTTCATCAGTTTCCTCCTTGGCATATTCTTCTGTCTCTTCACCACTTTCCTTCTCTTTTTCTTCTTCTTCTTCCTCATCTATTTCCTCTTCATCCCTCTCTGTTTCTTCTTCCTCTTTTCCAGTTTCTCCTTCATCCTCCTCTATTTCTTCTTCATATTTTTCACTAGCAGTGGGGCTCTTGTAATATTGAAGGGCTTTTATATCTCCCTCTATTTGCATGTCTCTGAAAGTTTCCCATGTGATAGGGAATCTTCTATGATGAGTCTAATTAACCCATGATGGGCTAGCTGTTGATGTTTTCCTTTCTGCAGCTTCATGCTCATATCTATCATTGATTGAAGAAGGAAGTAGGGTATGTTGAGTCTATGCTGAGGAGGTGTGTCTGCCCCAAACCTCAATTCTTTAAGAAGCCTAAAGTGGTATCCATATACCACACTGTACCTACCTTCACATGAGATATACTTTATAAGGTGGTAGCTAATTTCATTCCAAGGATAGGGTAGGCTTTCTCTCCTCACTCCATTTTTGTCTTCCATGGCCTCCTCTCCTTCTAAAAAGAATTTATTCTTTGCAGTTTGGCAATTTCCCTTATCTTTCTTTCTCCAAGGCACTCCTAAGGGAAGTGTGGTAATTCTGCCTATGAGTTCAGGGGTGAGTTCTATGGAGAGGCCTCTCACCACAATAGTGGCATGGGTCCTAGTCAGTGGAATGATGGAGAGAGTAAAACATTTGTCTATTTCATCATCATACCCCCTCAATTTCTCAAAGAAACCCATCCAATTATGCCTTGTGAATATCTCTAGCACAAGAGGGTGCTAATGAATGCTCACGATGTTGATGGGCTCCCTTCTATTAAACGCCCCTATCATTTTCTCTTATGGATGGAGGAATGTGGATGTCTGATACAAAATTTACTGAAAGAGGAAATTTAATTGAAATTTTTGTGTATACAATTACCCTACACTGCAATCAATTTCAACAAACTAAAAGATTTTTTTTATGTTCCTTTCACTTGGAAAAATGTGGGGAAATGTAGAGCCTACCTCCTTAACACTACTTGATGAAGCCACCCTCTGTTTTTCCCTTTTGAAGCTGCTCATTGCCAATCCTGTAGACTGGCTGACCGTATCTTGTAGGATCCTGTATGATTTCTTGTAGGACCTGGTAGGATTAGGTGGCCCTACAGAGGAAGAAAACGAAATTTTCCTTTCCTGTAGATTTCCTATGGTCTAAGAGCGATTTTTATAGTGTGAACCTAGAGAATATGAATACTTCTATGCATGGGGATAAATGTTTATTTCCTCATATGGGTGATTTGAGTGAGGTGGTGTGTTGGTAGCTGGGGTATGAATATCTATTTTTGGACCATTAGTCCCACTACCACATTATCATTCTCCTCAGCTCGTAATCAAATCCCACTTTGGGCATCCATAACTTAACTACTTTCGACCTCATCCTTCTTTTGCTTGACTTGACTGCTGCCACGTGTGGAAGGACTAATTGCTTTGCCCTCATTGACTGAATGAAGTTGACCAAGTTAACTGGCTAGCTTTTAATTATAAACCAACCCTTTCACAAATTTTATATATTTTGATCACATTATGCGAATGAGAGAGTGGAAGCGAGATACTTACCTGTGGTAATGATACCGTGATGCAGTTTGTTGAAGAAATGGAATCTTTGCTTGTGTTGGTTGCATGTGCTTTCCTCCCTTTTTTTATTGTCCCTTTGATGATTTTCTTTGATGTGAAGGTAATTGGTGTTGATGATGATGATGTTGATGATGTTGATGTTGCTACTAGGCTCTGGAGGAGCTTCTTCTACCTTTGGATTTCCATGCTTGAAATTGACTGCAATATGTGATTTTTGTTTTGTGGGATAGGCTGCTATAGGATTTCCTACTGGATGTCCTGTAGCTTCTTCTCCCTAAAAAAA
Organism: Pinus taeda; assembly: GCA_000404065.3. Classification (NCBI taxonomy): domain Eukaryota; kingdom Viridiplantae; phylum Streptophyta; class Pinopsida; order Pinales; family Pinaceae; genus Pinus; species Pinus taeda. The sequence goes on along the minus strand of APFE030067574.1, from coordinate 8,592 downwards.
TTTAATCATTTTCTACTGTTGTTACCTGAGGATGATTGGCATGCGCAGAGAAGGGGTCTAGGGATTTCTACATGAAGAAAAATAACCTTCAAATGTTGTCCCCTTTCTCTCTGTCTTCATCCTCTTTTCTCTATGTTTTTTTCCTTGAAAATTGTAATTTTTTTAAAACTGACTTTTGTGATGAATGCAGGGGTGATCATGGTGGAGAGAGGTATGGTTATGAGATGGTGAAGTAGGGATTTATTTTTTTGACATGGGGGGAAGGTAATTCCCTTGCTATAGGGTTACTTATTTTAGGATTCCCAAGCCACTGTAATTCCTACAAGATCATCCTGTAGGTGTTCAGGGAATCCTGTAAAAAACACAAAACCCTTGCAAACTGAGGCAAATGAGTGGAAAAATGGAAGGAATGATGGAATGATGAAGGATAATGAATGGAGGAATAAAAATATGATCTGAATAGGCCCCTTTTGATTCCTTTTTTTTGCTATGTTCGTCCTCCTGCTGACCTGCAAACAATATTTTCATAATTTCTCTTTCTTTATTTTTTATCTATTTTTATTAGAAACAACTAGTCTACCTCCAAGAGGTTTTCATCCTAGCTGCTTGCCCTAGGCGCCTCAAGACAGGTTTTCACCCAGAGATCTTTTTTTTTCTCTCTTTTTTTTTTACACCATTGAGTCGCCTCAAGAGGTTTTCAACCCAACAATGGGACTCAGGTGCCTCATCGAGATTTTCACCTGAGTCTCCTTATTTTTATCTCTTTATTTTCTTTCTTTCTTTTAATCAGTGGCTTGACGAGGTAGGAGTTAAGACTTGCTCCACCACCATCATTGTTTTGCTGATACCATAGATGAACTCTTGATTTGACAATGGCCTCTTGTAAACTTTCAATATGTGCCCATTAACAAGTAAAGGAATGGCCTCTGCATCTATGGTTCTAATCTGCAGTAAACCATTATCATGACATTTCTCTATGACATAAGGCCCTAACCATCTAGTCCTTAAATTTCCCTTAAAGTCTTTATATCTGGAATCATATAACAAAGCCTAATCACATTCTTGAAATTGCTTTTCCTTGATGTTCTTATCATGCCAGATCTTCCTCTGAATTTGACTTACCTTTGTGTATAGGAGGGCCTGCATTTTGAACTCATCTAACCCATTCAACTAGAGCAATCTGTATTTTTTTGTACTATTGAGATCTAGATCTAGTTGGTCTACCACACTCAATGTATTGTACTCAAATTCAATGGACAATAGGGCCTTCTTCCCATACACCAACTCATAGGGTGTGAATTCAATGGTGGTATTCCAAGTGGTATTATAGGCCCAGGTGGCCTCAACTAATCTATCTACCCAATATTTTCTACTACTTCTAACGACTTTGGTTAGAATGCCCTCCAATGCTTTGTTGGTCACCTCCACTTGCCCATTAGCTTGTGGGTGATAGGGAGTGGAGGTTCTATGCTTGATTTTGCGCTGGTTTAACAAGTCTTCAATCATGCTAGATGTAAACTGATTGCCTTGATCAGTGACCAATTCTCTAGGGTACCCAAACTTGTAAAAGACATTTTCCCTTAAGAAATCAACCAACTTCTCCTCTGTTGTTGCCTTGATTGCCTTGGTTTCAACCCACTTGGTCAGATGGTCAGTGCATACAATGATGTACTGCTTTTGCTTGGAAGGAGGGTCAATAGGTCCAATGAAATCCATGCCCCACTTTTCAAATGGCTCAAAAGTCACTTGAGGTTGCAGAGGAATTTCATCACTTAGAGTAGGCTTTCACATCCTTTGGCACCTATCACACTTACTAGTATATCGTCTCACATCTTGATAAAGAGTGGGAAAATAATAACCATCTTGTAACACCTTGAATTTTGTCCTCTTTGTTGCAAAGTGACCTCCACAAGGCCCATCATGACAGGTAAGAGGGATGTCAAAGACTTCCTCCTCCCTCACACATCCTCTTAGAATTTGATATGGACCTAAGTTGAAGAGGTTTCCCCCAATCCAAGTGAATGGGGCACTCTTCATCTCAATCTTGTTTTTCTCTTTGGAGGAAAAATTCAGTGGGAAATGTGCAGATACCAAATAGTTTGCTATGTCAGCAAATCATGGAGAGATAACTAAAATGGTGATTAAGTGTTCATCCATTAACTGATCATCAATCTTTCCTTCCTCACATGTAAGCAAAGTTAATCTGGACAAAAAATATGCAACAACATTTTCCTTGCCATGCTTATCAACAATAGTTAGATCAAACTATTGTAATAAAGTAACCATCTAATAATCTGGGCATTCACATCAGGTTTATTCATTAACTATTTGATTGCAACATGGTCAGTATGTACAAATGTTTGATAACCTATAATGTAATTCCTAAATTTGTTTAATGAATGCACAACAGCCAAGAGCTCCTTTTCGGTCACTGTGTAGTTCAGTTCGGCCTTTGACAAATTCTTACTGATAAATTAAATGGCATAAAGCAATTTTTCATCTATCTAGCCTAGAGTTGCTCCTATGGCTTTGTGTGAGGCATCAGCATGTCTATGAAAAGGAAGGGCCCAATTTGGGCCTCGAAGAATTGGCGCAGTGGTCAACTTGTCCTTCAAGGTGTCCAGGGCCTCTTCACACCTTTTTGACCATACAAACTTAGAGTCTTTGGCCAACAACACAAATAAAGGAGAAGCTAACTTGCTGAAGTCTTTTATAAACCTCCAATAGTATCTAGATAAACCTAGGAAACTTTTGACATCTCTCTGCTTTTGCGGAGGTGGGACCCTTTGGATGATAGTTATTTTGTTTAGGTCCACCTACATTCCTTGTTGGGATAATGAAAGACCTAGCACAGTCCCTACAGTCATATGGAACTCACATTTTTCAGGGCTAAGAGACAGGTTCCTTTTGATGCATTTTTTTAGCACCTTACCTAAGTTGGATAAAGCCTCCTGGAAATCACACCCATAAGGTGTAAAATAATCCATATAAATCTCTACTACATCATGGACTAGCTCGAAAAATGATACTGAGCACTGCTCTCTAGAAAGTGGCAGGAGCATTGCATAGGCCAAAAGGAAGGACCCTATAGGAAAAAGTACCCAAATGACAAGTTAAGATGGTTTTTCCTCATCTTCGAGGCTGATATGGATTTGATTCTACCTGCTGAATCCATCTAGGAAAGAGAAAAACTTCTTCCCTACTAGGCCATCTAGCACTTGGTCAATGAAAGGTAGAGGGAAATGGTCCTTCTTTGTGGCTTTGTTTAACTCTTTGTAATCGACACAAATCCTCCACTTACCACTTGTATTTGTAACCAACACCAAAGGAGAGACCACGCACTATCTAAGATAGGGTAAATGAATCCTGCATCTAGCAGCTTTTGTAGTTCTTCTTCGACTATATCCTTGAGAGCTGGATTCATCTTGATTTGGGGTTGTCGGACTAGTTAGCAACCTTATTTGATATAAATGTGGTGAGTACACACCGAGGGGTGAACTCCCTTCATTTCTTTATAACTCCAAGCATTGGCATCTAGATGTTCCTTTAGAATTTTGCACAACTTTTATTCTTGGTGAACAAAAAGAGATGGGTTGATTTTCAAATTTCTCTCGGGGCCAAATTCTATGGTTTTGACATATGTAGGGTTGGAATCAGCTAATCATAGATCAATTTGATGGTTGTTCTGTGTTTCCTTTACTAATTCTTCTAAGGACAATGTACTGGGAGTTGGACTTTGGAGTATGTGTTCAATCAAATCATCTTCATCCGGTTGTCCTCCTCCCATGGTTTTTTCTAAGGTATAGATTTGGGTGAAATAAGCTTCATCTTCTTCCTCCTCCTCCAACCATAAAGGTAAGTCATGCTCTAGATATGGTTGGGAGGAGGGTATAGGATTAACTGCTTGGTCATATGTCCATTTTTTATATTCATATTTCTAGCCATGTAGCTAATGTAGGCATTGATAG
>APFE030067570.1:25781-43509 GCA_000404065.3 Pinus taeda | reverse complement strand
TTTTCCTTCCTTCTCCATCCCATCTACACAACCAAACCCTGATAAGCACAAAATCACAATCATTCCACCCACTTAATGAAAAAGTACAAAACATGTCTTTTATGATGCAAGTAGTTTAGATCCATGCATTTTCACTTATTAGAGGTAGTAGCAGCATTGGTAGAAGTTTCATTCACATTCTTTGCATTATAGAAGTTAGACTAGTCAAATTAGGGTTTCCTAGGCTTACATACTTTGATTTGCTTTCAGTTCATTTTTGTCAAGTAAATTAGTCTCCTTTGAGCTAGCTTTCGTCCATCATTGATAAAGCTTCTTCTGTGAGCCTATAGAAGTTGGCTTGAGCCCTAGCGGACTTGTACCAGCTGACCAAGTGACAGCTGCGACAAGAGCTAGTACTTGTGCATATAGCACCGCCGCTTCCAAGTTTGTACGAACTACCGGGTTGATAAAATTAAGAGACAGGAAGCCCCAAGAGTTGTAGCATTATTGCTACAATATTAGGGCTCACCATAGAGCAAGGCCCAAGGCAAGTGAGGCAGGCATTTATGATCGGAAGCGGAAGTTTTTAATGTTTGAAGGGGCTTTCAAGGCATGGGAAGGGGTCCGATAGCCCAAAAAAGGGATTTTTGATGCCTTGGAAGGATTTTAAAAGTACTTGGGAGGATTTTATCCTTTGTAAAGGAGTCAGAAAGCATTAGAGGAAAGATTTACAGAGTGATGGAGGGTTTTGTACATCAGAAGGAGTCTCAAATGCATGAGAAGATGGTTTTTTGAGACAAAATGAGGGTTCTTGCTAAGTTTCAAATAAAATTAGCAATTCCCAAGTGTTATTTTATGGTTATTTTTCAACGAGAGGGAGGGGATAAGTATGTGGGGGGGTTATTTAACATAATTTTAGTAGGGGAAGGGGAGATAGATAGGGAGCTATATCGTAAAGTTAGTGGTTAATATGATAAGTGATAAGAAAGCGCTAAGTACATGAATATTAGGCTATTAAGGGAAAATGGTCCATAAAGAAAGTATGAACATTCCTTGAGTAAAGCAGATCTTTACCAAGGCAATTAACATGGGAAATGATGAAACTAAGAGATATCAAGCAAATCTTGATCTCTTTGGGGAAGTTAGTGAATGATTTGGTGATGATGAAGAAGGAGGAGTTAAACATGCCTCGCTTGAAGTCCTTCAAATGGAAATTGTCTGACATTGTGACTTGAATAGACATGATACTTGAAAACATGAAATTGATCACAATTCAACATTCTGCAACCTCAAAACTACCTACCCAGCCTACTTACGTAGCATTTTTTCTTCCTTTTGGTTTGGGTGCACTTGGACTTGCACACCACCTTTCCGACTTTTTCTTTTTCTATCCTCCTATCTACAACTAACTTATTTCATCCAAGGCCTCAAATTAAGCTCTTGAGAACCCTTGCTTCTCTACCTGTCTAAGCATCTGCCAATATTAAGCTGTTTGGACATATATTCATTTTCTATATTCTAAAACAAGAAATTGAAACTTAGGGAGACCAAGATTAAGCTGTTTGGACCTCCCTATAATTGAAAAAATCTTCAAAAATGGAATAGCACATCAAAATTGGAACATAGCAGTGGCATTTAGACTCGCACACTCTTATGATATCTTTCTTTAGCCTCTGTAGCAAATATGGAAAATTTCACCATGCAAAGTATAACATATTTGCCCTATAAAATGTCAATCATGAAAGATGAATAATGTGCTGCAAGAGGCTAACAAATACTTACAAATATAATTGAGAAAATGAAATATTAAACAATAAAAGAAAGGTTATGGAAGGAGTAAAGATTATTTTGTTCATTGTGTTCCAACTTATATGTGAATGATTACGCTCTATAAAATTTACTTGAATGATGTGGCAGAGTCACAAGATTTTCTCACTAGTAATCCTCTCAATCAAACACCACATGTGTGTAATATGGACACATAATAGAAAAACACGTTGGGCATAGAATCCATTTTTTCAAACCTTCGTCGAGCCACGTCCCCTTGTATCCAACGAAAGGCTCGGGGCACGCCTACCTATTCCCCCTTCCATTTTTCACTCGCATCCATTCCACAATAACTCACTCAACAAATGTCACTCTAATTCACTGGACACACGTTGAGCATAAACGTCGTCACACGTTGTATAAATCATTTGTTTTGGTTTTAGTGTGACCAGTGATGAAGGTAGCACATCGAAAAAAGAATAAAATGGGATTGAATGATACACGATGCATAAAATTATGTTATTAAAATGAAATATACTCAGGCAAAATGGAAAAAGAAATTTATAAATATTCTAATAATGTGTATTATTCAGAGTATGAAAATTTAAAAGTTAAATATATTATTTTATGAATATAATTTAATTTTAATTATAATAATGATTTTATGTTATTATATAATAAATTACAAAATTTTAAATTATAATATTTATATTTTTAGTTATTATTTGTAATACTGTATATTTGATTATTAAAGTTAGATATAGATTGATATTTAAATCTTCTTTGATTTTTAAATTTAAATTTTAATTTTCAAAACAAACTTTTTTTTTTATTTTAAGTGCACACAAATAGTGTATAATTAATACAAAGTTATAATATTTGATTTTAATTTTAAAATTAAATAATTATTAAAATAATAAATAAAAAAAAATCTATTAATTTCATTATTCAATTTTCACATAATTTTAACATTAAATTAATGATTAGTATCAATTTTTTAATAGTATTTTTAATTATATATATATTATATAATATATATATATTGTAAAATATTGTTTTATATATTATATATATATATAAAATTTCAGTTTTTCTTAATCATAATAATAATTTCTGTATTCAAGTTTCTGTGAGTTAGCAAAAATTTCACAGAAATTTGGTGATGATAATAAACTACATTTGTTGATTAAAAAAATCAACTACAATTTCTCTCAGTAATTTCTAAAAAATACTCATAATAATAATTAAATATTTTTTAAGTAATTAAATAAAAACATAATTCACTATTTATAAATATATAAATATATAAATTTCAACGGTTAGTTAAATCAATTCAGAAATTTGTCATTTCATATCTCCACATAAAACTCCCAAACTAACTTGGTTCGTTTAAGTTGAGAACTACGAGCTTGTCTTGGAGCAACACAAACTGGCATCTGCATATTGGACATGAATGGTTACGATCAAACCATAAGAGAATGCACTTTGCATGAAGGCTATCTGTGCACGGTAATTGTTTTGCAGAATCTCCCATGGAAAACGCTTCGAGACAAATAGGGCACAGCACCACATCCCCGCTCTCCTTTTGTTGGCGACTTATAATAGCTGCTGGCAACGCATTCACTGCTGCACGAGCCCCGCTATTTACTTGTATTGCCTCTCCTTCTGTATCACTTCTATCTGTTTCATCTTCCTCTGAGTCCTGGAATTCCAAATAATTTGAGTTGTAGTGGGACAATAGGGTACTGCATGAGGGCGAAATCAGCTATAAATCTGATCACAATTACATTCTCCGCCAATGTTAACGTTACCAGATAGTCTTCATCACTCTCCTCGTTTTCACTACTTTCATCGCTTCTCACTGATTCTCGTGCGATCTATGTTCTCGCCCCGCCACTGTTCATCTAACTTACGTATACCAATATTCTCTGATAAATTCTGCAATTCACTTGTACTAACAGTCATGTTGGACACCAAATGCTGAGCATCTTCAGCTTCCAATTGTGGCGTTTCAGTGGTTGTGGCCTCTCTTGAGGTTTGTACAGAAGGAGTGGGAGTATAAATACCTGCGTTTACTGTGGCTTCCACCTCTCTCATAATACAGAGAATTAGTTGTCGATCAAATTCGTTCTGTCTATTAATATCAACTATCTGCTCCTCATTACTGTTATTGCTTCTATTACCTCCTTCCATTATTTAGTGATTGAATTTTCAACAATCTGTATAATCAGTCAATGGATTTCAACACCCATTATCAGTAGGATTGAGTTCAACCTTATTGTTAGGTCCCTATCTATTGTAGTTAGTTGTTGACAACTCGAAAATAGTTTTTGAGTTGTACTTATCTCAACAAAATGTTCAATTTTCTAGTATAGACCTAATAATTACAAAGATAAAATAATTACAAAGATAAAATAAGTCTACTTAATGTATAAAAATATATGACCATCTCATGATTCATATTTTCTTTGATCAAAGGAAAAAAGACTTAACTTTCCCAACTATCTCATCATGGAACTCTAATAAGGAGACTATGGAACCATGGTTGAAACATATATTCTAGATTGCTTGGGTTTGTTCATGAACTTTATTTTGTATATGATGATGATGATTAATGTCCTCTAAGATCTCTATAATTTATTGGCCATTAAGAAGATAAGAGAATAATTGGAATTCCTTAACATTTTATTTTTATACTTTAAAAAACTGACATAGCTGATCACCATAGTTTTGCTAACTAAAAAAATTAAACAAATTTGTAATGTGATAATTATTTTGAAAACTAAATAGAATGTGAGGATAAAATGGACAATCTAGGAGGTAGTGTTTTTTACTTTCAACCCTCTTAGGATTGTATAGGTGATAGACTTTGAGCACAAGACATTTTGGGAATTGACAAATGTCCAATCTCACTATAAAGCTCAAATCAAAAGACATTTTTTTTCTCAAAATTAACGTTTATCACCTGCTCTTAATATACTCATTAAATTGTAATTTCAAATTGTATATAAATACTAAATATTTTTATAATGTATTAATTCATTAAATAAATTACCAATATTAAATGATATATCCCAAAATTAATTTTATGAAATAAATCACCATTAACAATATTATTAAGATATATTATATACAACTTAAATTACTATAACATTATGTTGATGGAGCTCGACCCGTCAACATGTCAGAGGATCTCTTAGGTAAGAATTCCCAATTAGACCTCAAACTATTTGGTGTAGGAGTCCCAACAGTGGGTGTATGGTAATTCCTTGACTGAGCACAGAGGCAAGTAAGATGTCTCTATTGGTAACAAGGGTGTGATGGCTACAGAAAACCAAGGAAGGTGCAAAGAGGTTCAAACACAAGGGGTTTGAGATGAGCGCCCCCTTGGAAACCTGTAATAGCAGGTGACTTGGAAGGGAACACACGAGCTAAGATGCATTACAAGCTCGAAAGCAAGTTAGCAACCAATCCAAAGTGATGGTTGAACCAACAACACATTTAAGAAAGATTCATACATAGTTGTATAGAATATTCCATACGTGCATACGTAAGCAAACAAATACATATTTAGAGTAAAAGAGATAGCATAGAATACAATGCAACATATCCATGAAATGTGTTGGCTCTGTTATATTAAGAAGTGTAAGTTCCAGCCATACAATACATCCATGTCCAACCACTAGTCCCGATAGAGGAACGTTACACTCACAATCACCTGCTCCTCCAAAGAGATGTACTAGCTCTGTGTAGTGGAGAATCCAAGGCTCATTACAATACTATCCAAGCTTTCTCTAAGATACTCCCATTTAAGCTTGGCTAACAAAAATCCTTCCCAATGAGTTATGAGGTTCTATTTATAGCAAAGGGTGTTGTGACCCTTGACATTCCCCTTTGTGACAGTTCATCTAACTTCATGACGCATCATCTACTCTATTACTGTTACATCCAACTATTGACACTTGAACTTCTACTTGACCAGATGTCACATTATAATGCACATGTGGCCACTTGAGAGAAAATGGCTTGAGTAAGCCATGCAATACATCACTCACACTCGGTTCGTTGTGATGAGACCAACTCTTTGACATGCTTGTGATGGTGAAGTTGGTGAGTTGATGCCAAGCTTGGTCATCCATGATGGTGTGCATACACTCCATGGTGACATCTTGATGAAGCTAACTCTTGCCTTTTGTTGCATCCTCATGTGGCTCTCCCATCCAACTTTTTGCTAACATGTGCATGGTCTTATTGGGTGTGGTCGAACCAGAAATATGTTGATGCATAGTGTTTGCACTGATCTCCAAGCATGTGTTGGTGGTCGTGTGCATCAACTTATCAAAATACATGTTCAACTCCAGTTGGAATTGCTTCTTGTCTTCATCTCGGTGAGTGTGCCAAATGGGTGGGAACGCATGCATGCCAATAATGACATGCATGCTTTTGAATTCCCTTGCATGGAATCAACAACACCACTCACCATGTCCGCTCCATGCTAGCTAGTGGGATGAATCTATAACTTGTACGGGCGCAGTTTCATCCATATGCCTGTTGTGCCCCCCGATGTTCTTATTCATGCTATAACCCATTCTCTCATATGTGCATCTCATGTTCTTCCTTGAGTTGCTACTTGAGCACATGGAACTCCTTCTCTACTTCATTCTCTTACATCGCGTGATCTTCATGTCGTGTCGTCACCTCATAGCCTTAGTCTCCAAAGTTGATTTCACCACAACTAGATATGCTTGAAATTGCAACTTTGTCCCACCTCTCTATTGTCAATCAACCTTCTTCTTACGTTCGTTGCATCCAGTATGCTACCTTCAATTGTTGTACATGGTGCTGCTTGCTATGATGTTTCTGTCATCATATCTCGATGTCCTTATCTATGAACAACTTGATGTCTTCGTGGGTAGGCAAGTTCATAGATACTTGATCAATTGCATCCCCAAGTGTGCTCTGAATGGTGTCTTCGATTCTGTTCTCTTGGAAACCCTTATACTTGTGACACTAAGAGGCATATGAACACTTGCGATACATGGAGACATGGAAACACTCATGGAAAGAATTCTATGAGTAGAAAACCAAAATGAACTTGAGAACTAACTTGCAACATGGTTGTGTGACTGATCATGAGGGTTGCACATTTTCCGCTGGGAGGTTGGGATACTCACTGCCAAGACTGTGCAAGGAACAGTCCAAGCTGTCAAAAGGCAGACTAACTGCTGGAACTACGCAATGCACAGTGCAACCTAAATGATGACTGCTTAAATTGCATAATGCATAGTCTCAGTTGGCAGTGGTTGTAGGCTCAGTGACTGCATTCGCAATTTTCTTGGCCAATAGTCACTGTCCATCAAAATTACGTAATTCAAGACTCGAGGATAGTCACTGGGAAAAAATGTGCATTTTCTGAGACAAAGACAAAGCCTTCCCTTTCAGGATTACGCAATGTTGTCTTGGTGAGGCAGAGTCTAGACCAAGGCTGCCTAGACCCACCGATAGGCAATTGGAAGTGAATGCAAATGTGAATGCATGGTGATACTGAGTGTAAGCATAAGTGAATGATCATGCATGCAAACAGTGAATGATATTTTTAGAAAATGGAACAACATGCATGTGGGTGAAGCGAGTCACCGAATCGATGTTTGTTCGTGAAAAATAGTTTGATGCATGCGGTAACAATGAGATGTTAACGAAAACTGAAATGGTGCTAGTACAAGCTAGTATGTATCAAAAAGACAGCAAGTGCTCATTGAAATTAAGCATACAACATTCGTATGAAGTGAAACACAAAAAGCACCAGAAATGCAACACAAGAAATGGAAGGCGGGCTTACCCCAAAAAAACTAAGTTGAATGTGCTGACGAATCGTAGATGTGATGTGGAATGTTAGAGCTACAATGTTAATGTGAGGAATGTGCTCTGCAATATCTGGTTCATGAGTTTTAATCAAATCGAATATGTGATGCGCATGCCACAAATATAGGAAGAGCGACACTTGGTGGGAGGTTTATGAAATTATCCTTGCATGCAACCTCCACAGCTAAAAGTAGATCCCTGAATCAACGGATTCCTTTGTATGTTTCCTTGGGAGAAGAAACTAACTGTTACCCAGGATTATGCAATTCCTAGGCTGAGCAGTCCTGGTAGGAAGAATTACGCAATTTTCTGGATGAAGCCTGATTGGTAGAATTGTGCAATTCTAGAGCCCAACAGGCTGCCAGACTGAATTGCACAATTTCTGGAGGGAAGTCTATTTTCCCTCTAGAATCGCGTAATTTCTTGAAGGACATGCTTAGCCTGCAACTAGACCACGTCTAGACAAATATCCTGTGAGGGGAATGCATCAAGCCCTGATAGACAGGGTAGCTTTCTAGAAGAAAAACACTGAAGCTTGTGTACTTGATGAAGCAAGACATGCTGATGTGAAAGGTTGGTAGGGAGGCTTCAAAATGATGCTAAGGAAAAATTTTGGAGGGTTTTTGTAGCCACTATAACACTTGGCGAAACATTGGTAGAATTCTAGCTCTCTGAATGGACCTTGTTAGTAAGAAACAAGTCTAACACCTCTGAAAGTATTGTCCAATTCTTAGTTCATCTTAGTTTCACACTAGCCTAATTGTAAGATGTAGCATGTGCCAAACCCTTGGTCAATTGTCACACATTCCAAGCCAGGGCAACACAGTTGTTTCAATTGGGGTTGAGGGGTATATTGGTGCACAAGCGATATTATCATCAGAGTCTTAGTTTCATCTCTGGTGTTGCTTCGCTGCCAGCAGGCTTGAAAATTACCCTGGCAGAGTCACACAGGAACACAAGTATTGCTTCGCTAACAACGAGCCTGGTGAGTACCCCGATGGAGTTACTTGCATCACCTCTCTATGTAGGAAGCCTTTCTCTTCTTTCGCCTTATTCATTTTTCATTTTTTTCAAACTTTTTCACTTCTCATTTTTTCATTTTTCTTCTTCATAACTATGCATAGCACTTATTCATTTCAAAGGCGGAAGAGGGATCCCAACATATTGAGAGTAGAAGAGGTTGTTCCTTCAGAGACTTAATTTATGTATACCTCTAGCATTCTTGTTTAGTTTTTCCCCCTCACTTTACTCTACTTGACTGAGATGACAAGGGTTAACCCAAAAAAAACTGACTAGATTAGGTGACACTAGTTAGCGCGCAAGTGTTGTTTTTTCACCAAGGTTCACCTCAAATAGTACGTATTTTCCTTCGACGTATAATGGACTAAAGATAATAAGTTCTTCATACGTAGACAGGATGATAGATAACCAGGTGGTGATATCTATATAAGGCCTCTTGTACTTTACCCATCTTGTTTCAAGAGTTGTACATGGTTTCATGTGAAACTAACCTACCTAAAAAACAAGCAAACAAACAACAAAGAAAAGAGGAAGCAGAAGCGAAAGTGAAGTAAAAGTAAGTAATAAAACAAGAAAGTAGGCAAACAAACAAGCATGCAAGCAAACAATTGAAAGCGAACACTACTCCTACTCCTAAGCTAATGGTGCATGGGCCTGATCATGTGAAGTGATATTTCCAATTAAGAGACCTATGCATTGGTTGACCCATGTTGGTGAAGGGTTGGTCCATGAGAAATGCAATTGTGCAAACCAGACAGCAAGAAAGATATAACAGTGAAGACAAACACACTTCATGTTTCAAAGTTCCCACAGGACATGAGTGAGTACCAGTGCATGACAAGAAGTTCGTGGACTTACCATGGTGTTGTGTGATACTACGTGCATCTTCGAATCATATGCACACTATTGACTGTGGCATGCAATAAAATGAAGGAAACAAAGATAACATGCATCATGCACATGTGCTTCCAATGTAAGATTCCTCCAATGCATGAGCGATAGGATTGTGCAGTAGGGGTAAGGAAGTATGATATGTATGTGATATTGATCTTCAATGCATACAGATGAGTGACGAGGAGGCTTGGGTGATTGATCAATTTCCTAATTAGAAGTGAAATTGAACTTTGGATAGCAAGGGCCTGACATAACCATCAGCTTGGCCTAAAGTGCCTCGACAGCCTTGGGTGTTTTGACTTCATTGTTAGATATATCATCATAAATTGGTGGCTTCAAAAAATAGACCACAATAGAATCTGATTGTCATCAAATATGGGAGTAAATGAATCACGATAGTCATGATCAGAAAAATCAATGATTTCATCGACATCCTCATGATCTGATGAATCAAACAGAGCAGTAGATGAGAATTGAAAAAATTCACCCTTTGTGTTTCCAGAAAGGAAAATGAAAGATCAAGTGGATTTTTGATGAATAACTTATCCTCTTCATTCTCGGATGATGGACTAACATCTGGTGTCTCTTGTGAGTGATCAATGATGGGTGCACTATGGATGAAGATACACATGTGAAATCATGGATGGAAGGTTCAACAAATATGTCAGGCAGGAGTGGAAGGGGCTCGGATGGAAGGGGGTCACCCTTGGACGAGTGTTGATACTCAAGCTCCCACTCATACTTTTCATGAATAATAGCACATGTTGGTTGTGCAAAACCAACTTTTTCAGTGGCTTATTCCTCATTCACAACAAGTGTAGAGTCTGAAATGGAAGAACACAAGATAATATCATCTAGAGGAACAGCCGAGTGTGAAGACAGAGGCTGTGGAACATAATGCATATGAAAACTTGATGGACTCAACCAAATCTGCATGAGAATTAAGCGAATTTATGTTGTGAGGATGTGACAACTGAACAAGCATGTGAGCATGATCCTCAACATCACTTTGCAGTGGTGGAGTTGTTTGATGAGGTGATGGTGAAGAGTCACTTGTTGTTGGCTTGTTGGGGCCTGACCCAGGTTCAAAGTTAATTAGCGAAATCAATCCTTGCACTATTGTCCCTTTCGGCAACAGTCGACAGAGCGCAGACTAAGGTCTCACCCGAAGCAATATGGGGGGATGTTGGAACTAGGTTTATACACCCTTGAGATGTCTGAGGGGTTGATTTAGTCCAACTGTGAATACCTTCATGTAGGTTACTTTTCACACTTCCCTTACCTGTGAGGCCTTTGCACCCTGTTATATTTGCCTTCGTGCAACCCTAACCAGGGGCAGTGGAGCTTCCACACTGCTAGGGCAGCGATCTGCACTATCTCCCCAAGTCACACCATGGATCTTAGTTATCTTCTTATAACAATTAGTTATCTTCGTATAAACATATACCTTATATTATATTCACTTACTCAGCACATTTATATAAGTTCGTGAAGTAAATAAACATTAAACTTCCAATTCATACCCAATATACTTCAATGCACAAAATAGGAAAAGATACACAAAAATATGGTAAAACTACTCTTTATTAATTCTTCCAACGGTTACAGACTCAAGCTTCCCTGTGCACTTAGCTGCAACGGTCCGCGGACTCAGTTGTGGACTACTAGGCCTCTACGCACTCAGCTGTATAGCCTTCTCCTACTCTATGACCCAAAAACATGACTTCACACTTTGACATACTGCTTCATGGCTTGATTTTTCTCTCTCCTTGTTCTTATCTCTTTACACTTAGATCCTCGGTCTATTTATACATTTGAATGGTCTGCGGACCATGGGTAGATCCCTCAAATCAAAACTACATTTACAAAACTAAGGATGGACAACCCTATGAATCTATTACAACTTCGCGCCCCACGCCCACAATCGTGGAGTCTTTACGTTAGGCATAGTCAAAACTTGGGTTTTAAGCCCGAAAACTTGCCTTGGGGGGATCCCACGCCTAACAGACCCCCAACAAAAACATCATGACTCACCCTCGAGTCACTCTGTCGGTGAGGAGATCTTCGTGTGGAGACCTCCCAACTATGCTTGGACGACTGCACGGTTGGTAGCGCACTGAGCAGCTTCCTGGTGAATCTCTTGTACTCTTTATTCTAAACCGAAATTTTGGAACTACTCCCCTGTATCTGTTCCTGCATACCCTACATCTTTACGATCTTGCCTTTAATTGTTGTTATGATTACGAATGCCTCATTAATCCAAGGCTGAACACGTGCCTTCAAAACTTCTTCTTTGTGTTGCGTTGTGTCTACTTGCTCTTTAAGGGCTTTGGCCTATTGTATTCATGTGAGACTCTGAGTAAGGGCCACTGCCTGTGTCCCTTTGACATTGTCATACTACTATTGTAGCTCACGCACCTCTATTTCTAAGCGCTTTATGTTCAAGTCTTCCTATAGATTTATGAGGACCTCAAATGATTCTTCCAACATTATGGTGTAGTCCCTTACTGCACCGTTGATCTCCTCCAAGCCTGATGTAATGGTGTTGGCACATTCTTCCCTTACCTCTGGAGGAGCTGAAGGTTGTTCCTTCAACCACAACTCTACCATATGATGGTTCAGCTCTAGCTGAACCTTGGTTATTTCTTCTCGTGCCTCGCGCACCCCAGCTGCTAATCTCTAGATGTGCACCTCTACTGGTGCTTCTGCTAGGATGGCTAGCTTAGGGACCATTTGACAGGCTTCCTCAAGTACCTATACCATCTTCCTTGTTTTGAGAAACAACCTTGTCACACGGCAAGCTCAACTACTCCATGTTGATGTTCTACTCACTCAACACCTGCAACATGCGGCTCTCCCTAGCCCATAGTTTTGGAGTAATCCCATCCCATAGAACATATAGCATCTCCCGCGGGAGCATAACCATGCCGATCCCTATACCTTTCAATGTATTAACCATATCCATGTTCGCCTCATTTGCTATAACCAGTGCCCCTTATGGCAACACTATTGTGTTGGTCATACGAGCGTACAACGTTTCCTCGGCTGCTATTGTCCCTGCTGGGAGGCTGGTTGAGAGAGTACTAGCATGAGGAGTGCGCACCTGTAACTCTTGAATCCATGCTCAAAGGGCCCTCAACACAATCTGACTCTCCTTTGCAAAGTTTTAGAGGGCCTCTATGATGACATCTCGCACCATCTTTCATATATCGTGCAGATCCCCCTCAATTGGGTGATCGAGTTGATAGACAGCTTAACTGCTTTGACCTTCTTGCACAGCCCCACCCACTCACTTGGACGTTCGTGCTTCAATTGTGTTGATGCTATCTGTGGGTCTGTGCCACCCTCTTTTACCTCTATTTCCTTTTCCTGCTCCTACTAAGGCAAAGGTGACCTATGGCCCTTGCACTCCTTCTTTGTTGTATTTTGTGCTACTGTTACTACAACCTTTTTCTGTTCTATTGTTGTTTGCGCAACATCCTATCCCTCCTATATCTTTGCTACTACCACTTCTTTCCTTTTCTTTTCTGCCAACTGTTCCACGTGCAGTTTGACCTCCTCCTTCTTCTTCTACGCAACAGATTTTTCAAGCATGGGGATGTGTGGAGCACGCCACTTCGGCGACCACGTCTCAAGTATGTCGAAGATCACATCATCAGTGGCTATTAAGGTATTTCGTTCCACTTCTTTGCAGTGTCCTTGCATGCCCTGAGGTATATGTGAAAAAAATCCGCTTTAAACTCTGCGAAACTTTGTAGGTTATTGTAGACAGTGGGCGATAATCATGGCTTGCAGTTAATCCCCGTTATGTTCTTCGTCTCCATGAACACCCATAATATTTTTCTGTTGTGGATCCAGTTCGCGTCTTTAGTGGCCCACAACGAAGTGTACTTCACGTCCTCCAGGAGATTGCTTGAAATTGTGGGGAACTGGCTATCTTCAGGCAATTCCCCCACTACCAGCACTATGGACAATAGAAGCCATGCATAGTGGAAGGTTTTCCCTTCTTCCTATGCCTTGTGGCAATTTTCTAGGAACTCCTTACACAAAAACTTGGACCAGTTAAAATGGACCCCCTCCGTGCACTATTCAGCAAGTGAAACCAGCGGCGTGGGAACCTCATCTGTGTGACGCTTCTGCATGAGCTTACCTGCTAGTATATAAGTCACGACTTTGACTTCTTTGTTGTTTGTGTTGGAGATTTTGTAGCCCCTCATTTTATTCTCCATCTTATATTTATTTTTCATGGCCTTTGCGATGGCCAAATCACTGGTCTTATCTTTCGAAATTTGTTTGGCGTCCTCTCCTTTGCACGGGAGCTGGGTAATTCGATGGATTAAGTGGTATGTGATGGGGATGGGCTCCTCCAGCCACAAACACCCATCATGCACCAGGCAGAGTAGCTACATGATGAGAAATATAGTCACTAGGGCACGGTGGTAATGCGGTACCGACAGCAGGTTCAACAACCCTAACTTTTCGACTTCGTACAACCACTTGCATGGCTCCATTTCTATAACTCCAGCCGCGATGTTCTACTTTATCTTCATGAGCTGTGTAGTCGCCAAGTGAGGGAATTTCTCATGGTCAGTGAGATCCCAATATTTGAACTTCAACTTAGGCACCCATCCTAGGTGCGTTCCTTCAAAAGATATATCGTTTAGAAGGAGCGGAGTCTGCAGAGAGCTATTGCTCTCATCAAGGTCCTTGGGAACCTTTTCCTTCCCCTTCCGCAGGGGACATACATGGGTAGATTTGTTGGAGGGTGTGCAACCTCGATTTCTTCCTCCATGCCCTCATCCTCGTCCTTCTCAATTATGAGATCCTCAAGGTCTTCTTCCTCCTCATCAGTTTCTAGGTTAGCCACTTTCCATTTTTCCTCCATTGTTAATCTGGTTCGCAGTGGGTTTCGAGGGGACACACATACTAGAATCATTGACTGTGTATCCTTCTTTGGTATTGGTGTGCATGGTGATTTAGGGATTTCCACAACAAGCCCGACACCCTCAAGGGAATATTGTATGGTCATGGCATGTGCGCCTTCTTTGGAAGTTATCTCGGCGATTTCCCTAGCTTCCTCAAATGTTGCCATCTTGTTTTCTAGAAATCTCTCAACCATTCACTTAGGTTCTCTACAAATGCTCTCCACAGGACAAACTGGTCTCGGTTCGGAATATTCGGGGTGCACGACAGCTCAATTCACAAATGACCAAGTGTTGTTTGCTGGGCATCCCTTTGTAATTTATAGCACCTTTTGAATTTGAATTTGACCGTTCCCCCCAAATCCGGTCCCTTAATTCTCCCTTGGCAGAAAATTTTCCCAAATCTTGCCCATAAAGCTCATCTTAAATTCTTGTCACGCACTCCATTTGGTCTCAAGTCAAGCATCACATTGTGAATAGTGATTACAATGGTCACTTTCCAACCAACCCGCATGGCATCACAACCCCCCTTGCACGGTTGTGGACCTTGTGACACCTTTCTCCTGCATGCACCCTCGCCATCGCGCAGCTCTCAGGCAGAGTAGTTTATGGTCTCGCGCCTCCTTTCAACTTTCGGGAGCGCTAAGGTTGTACTTCCCGCAGTTAGTCAAGTGGTTGCACCGCCTGTATAGGGTTCCAACCAGTCATCCGTCACTTTTCCTGGAGAAAATCCACCTTTTATTTTTATTGTCTGCATCACACACTTTACCCTCTATATCGTGCCACCCTGGGTGATCCTTCTAGTAATATAGGGTCCAATCCAAGGCATCAAGCTAATCAAATCTCGGTAGTAGTCCCCAGATTTTCCACCATAGTCGTGCACACCCTATTTCATCACCCTGCTTTTCTTATCAAGAAAATCCTTCTTTATTTCCTCCTCAAGCTTCTTGACCTCCACTTCTATTAGAGCACTTTTCTCCCTTAATCACACCCTTTCTCTCATAAGTTTTTGTTGCTAAAGGTCACCATGTCAGATTTCTTCCTCAAGTCCCAAGTGTTCTGCTTTAGTCTGTTGCGCTATTCCTTCTTCCAAGGTTCCTTGAACCCTCATATCTACTGACACTGCTATACGCAGACTAGACATACTATACTCTATTGGGACTACAATGTTTGCTCCATAGGCCAGCCAGAAAGGTGTCTGTTCCATTAGTTTCTTGCACGTTGTCCTATAATCCAATAGAACTATTGGTACACATAGGTCCCAATCACTTCCTTGCGCATTGTATGCCTTATTCAGCGCTTTGCACACTTCATTAAAGGCTTCTATGTGGGTAGCCTTCTGCACAGTCATTCTTTCCATGCTTCATCGTCCCTACTTGAGGGACTATTCATGCAATTGCCTCGTCAACACCTACTTATTGAATGTGTTCTATAACACGAAGTCCATGTGCATCCGCAAAGGTTTTTTAGCATATGCCTATACCCATCTAGATAGATGCATGTGTAGATCATTCCATCCATCATACTTGTCTTTTAAACGCATATGAGGCTTCCCAAATCACAAGCGCATCATCTCCCGCACTCACACCAGTTCTAAAAGCTTCGTTGGTGCGCACCCCACCATCTCGCACGCATAGCATGTAGTACCCATTTCAAAGCCTCAAAATGTTGCTATTCCAGCCCCTCTCTTTCAAATCTGTTCAAGAAAGCATCTACCTCACTTAAGCCATCATAAGTAGGGATATCCCTCACTTATGTTGATACGTAGTGCAATGCTCTTGTCATCATATTATAGTTCAGCATAGTCACCTCGTGCAATCGGTTATGCCATCACTCTATTTTCTCATCTGAATCCGATGTATAAGAGCTTTCGCACTCCCATGAGATTCGTCCATATGTGGTGGATTTACCCTGTCTTTCTCTCATGTGGTTATCTTGTAGATGCATTCCAAGACATCATTGCTTTCATAGTCGCACACTAGCTCCGTGTGGTGTGATCCTTCTGCAGGGTCCAAAGGTATGACTATGCACAAAAAATTTTTGTTAGGTCCCTATAATACTAGTGATTACCCCATTACTATTGTAGTTGTATCTCTTATTAATATTTTTGTCCCCCTATTGTCCCCATATTTTTATTACTGTGCCCCATAGAATCCCTCTATTGTTATTTTTGTGGATTTATATTATTATTGTTAGGTCGGCTGGGTTATATTGTGACTCCTTAGACTCATATATATAGAAAGGAGGTTTTGTCATTTGTATCATCGAAGAATTATTCATTTGTGTAATGTAAAGGAGGTTGTCCCCTCGAAGAGGTGGAATTCTAAGGCGTTGATCTCTCTTTTCTATCTTTTTGTGAGTTGGTTTCATAGCATTTGGTATCAGAGCTTTGGATTCTAGGGTTTTGCTACTCCAAATAGGTCATCATGGCATTTTCACTATAACTTTTTTCTGCGATGTTTTAGAAGCGAGAAAAAAACCCATTTGAGAGAAACTCGCACTGAACCTTGTGTTCAAATTTTAGAGATTTTTACACTATCTTTCCGGAGATATGATCTGAGGAAGTTGGTCTTTTTGCAGACTCCTAAATTACATTCCAAACAGGTGACCTGGGAAAATCGTCATAACCTTCTCTCTGAGCATCGGATTGAGATTTTGTAAGAAGGTGTAGAAAGAGTTTCTTGTGTATATTTTTCAGTGCCAAAGGTTGAAACAGTGACACGTGGCAGTTCATACAAGTTTTCTATTCTAGAAAGGTCTATAATCAAGTCATCTTAGGAGATTGTGCAAAACTCTTTCTTGGAGAGTCCACTTTGGATAAGGCTGGTGGCATTGGAAAGAGGACGCAAAGGGCTACTATAGATCACAATTTTAGAATTGGATGATCCGAAATTACAGAAATACATCAGACTCAATATCAAGCTCCTACAAAGTGAAAAAGGGTGTGTAGTTTTTTTTAAATTTTTGCATAAGCTTGGTTTCAAAAAATAGTTTGAAGGAATTCAAAGGGCATAGTAAAACATTATTATCGGTAATTGATGCCACAAGGAAAGAAAATGCAAATGCTTCGTAAGGAACCTGAAAGATCTAGCATGACTCATGAAGAAGAGGAAGAAATGCAACATGATATATCAAAATTACGAGACCAAGTGCAACAAGTGTCACTTAAACAAAAAGTAACAGAATCTAAGATGAAAGATGTAGAAGCTAAGATGGATGGTTTAAAGAAAGGTGTAGAAGCTAAGATGGATTGTTTAAAGAAAGGTGTAGAAGCTAAGATGGAT
>APFE030067570.1:0-25619 GCA_000404065.3 Pinus taeda | reverse complement strand
CATATTCCAAAAATCGATATGAGGAAGTTTGATGGCAAGGATCCCGCAACATGGATATTACAGATGGAGAAATTTTTTGATCTCAATAATGTGAAAAATACACAAAAGGTACGTATTGCAACTTTATATTTGGAACCAAATTAGTTTGTATGGTATCAATGGCTTTACTCTCGTAAACAAATTATTACTTTGTCAATTTTTACGGAATAATTGACAGCACATTATGAGGATACAAAAAGCAACACTTTTTTTAGCCAATTGATAAGTCTCAAACAAAAGGGTTCTATAATGGAGCACATTAACGAGTTCAAAAAATTGAACATAAGGGTAAAAAATATTCTAGAGGAGCATAGGATTGATGTGTTCATAGGGAGTTTAAAGGATAATATCCAACATGATGTTCACCTTTGGGAACCTGATTCATTAGAGAAGGCATTCAGGTTAGCAAGAAAAATGGAAAGCAAAATTATGGCAACCAGGAAGCATGCCAGTCACAACTATAAAGATGGAAGTGTTGTTACCCCTAGCCTTCCAAAACCTATAAGGTTGATAGCACAACAATTGGAAGAAAAAAGAGCAAAAGGGCTGTGTTACAGTTGTGATAGCAAATACACTAAAGGTCATAAGTGTGCTGAGAAGAAATTATTCTATATAGATTGTGAAGAGGAAGAAGAAAAGGAGAAAGAAAGGTTAAAGGAGGAAGATATACTCCAGGAACAAAGGCTAGATAAAGAAGAAATAAATCTGACCATATCTTGTAATGCATTGGCTAGAAGTACCACTCCTCAAACCATCAAGATAGAAGGACAAATCAAGAAGAAAAAGGTAACAATGTTGATTGATTCAGGAAGTTCCCACAATTTTATTCATTGTAAGGTAGCAAAAGAATTGAATTGCTTCCTATATCCAGCACCAGAGTGTCAAGTGATGGTTGCAAATGGAGGAACAATAAATTTCTCTGTAAAGTGCCATAATATCAAGCTATCCATGGGAGAATATGTATTGACTAGTCCAATGCTTTCCATTCCACTGGGAGGTGCTGATGTTGTACTAGGAGTCTAATGGCTACAATCCTTGGGTACAATAGCTTTTAATTTTCAAGAAATTTGAATGAAATTTTCTGCGGAAGGAAGGGAAGTTGAATTAAGGGGTATTATATGGAAACCGGGAGAGATAATCAGCTCTAACAGTATGAAAAAGCTTCTAAAAAAGGAACAAAAAGGTGTAATTGCTCAATTATGCTTGCTAGATGTTTCCACATTGGAATAATCTATTTCTTCAGATCTCCAAAAAGTCTCGGACAATCATTCCCAGTTATTTGAGACTCCCAAAGGTCTCACACCTATTCGTGATCATGATCATGCTATTCATTTGATTCCATGAAGTGTTACTCCAAACATCAGGCCGTACAGATATCCCTATACCCAAAATAGTGAAATTGAACGTATGGTTGCAGAAATGCTAGAGGCTAGTATAATTCAACCTAATCAAAGTTCTTTCTTTTCTCCAGTAGTATTGGTGCACAAGAAGGATGGATCATGGTGCATGTGTCTGGATTATAGGGAGTTCAACAAGCTCACTATTAAAGACAAGTTTCCCATTCCTGTCATTGATGAATTACTGGATGAATTGTGATGAGCACCAAATTTGGTAACTTGTTGGGCTCATTTGGCCTAATTATCCTCATTTAGTCCTTGTTCAATCCTTCATTTTTCATAGCTTATGCATTATTTTTTAGTATGTTTATGTCATTTGTACGAATAAGGGTAGTCACTCTTCCTAGGTGGCTAACACGTGCTCATTTCAGGTTTTTTGACACATGTTGGAGCAAAACCGAGCAATCATGAGCTAGAAGACAACCAAGCTTGAGGTGAGGATTCATAGGGGGGTTGTCTATGACATTAAATATCCCTTCCTTTGGATCTGCACCCCCAAATCCGAGCTCTAAAGGGCACCAAAACCGGATCTAGAAGGCAACCAAACATATTTTGGAAGGGGCTGTCTACTCACAGTTTGGACAGCCAAGTCCCATAGATTTAGGAGGCCAGCTAGGGCCCTCGTGGTGTATAAATGTTAAGGCCTCAGCCTTCGTAAGGGACTTTTGAAACCATTGCATATTTTTGCACTACATTGTTGTTAGCTTTAGCTTGTTCTCTTGTAGCCATTTTGGCATAACTCTTGACTTATGACTATTTTTTGATAATGAGAAGCAGTCCGATTTTACATCAACTCTAAGCTTTCTATAGGAGCCATAGCTCTTAGGGTTGGGCCAAACCTGAGAGCCTAGGGATTCCTTTTTCTACTGTTACATTTCCTTTATGCATCGTTGTTTTCCTTTTATGCATTTGAAACGTATTTCTGTTAGGCAGATTTAGTTGTGTTGATTAAATAGGTCATTGTTTATAAATAGAATTGATTCAAATGTTTAAAATATATTGGTAGGATAATAACAGGGAAAAAATCTCCAAGAATTTTCACCTCGCCCTTATTGGATCAGGGGCTGGAATTGAAGTAATCGTGTTGTCCCAACAAAAACACTAGTTTGCTTGACCATGCAATCCTTAGTGTGCTGTTTTCATTTGTAGAAGTTAGTTATGGGTTCAAATCTCTGAAATGTTTCATTGCATAGTTGATATACATGGTTTTCTTCCCAAATAAAGCTGTTGTTCATTCATTTTATTGTCAGTTAGATTATATTAGCTAGGACTTTGATTATTTGTAAGACTTTGTTAATTCGGTTGAATGTACACTGTGCAGAACATCTATACCACTCTTTCATCCATCTAAGATTCATCAGAGCCAACTGTTCCATCTCCCAGGTAGGTTCCTTGTCTCTCATCTGTCCTTTTGCCCACGTAACCCTACCTTCTTGCGCAATCATTTTTTCAGCCTTCCTTAAGCCAAGTCAGCCTTCTACACCTTCTCACCACTCCATCCACTAGTCCCTAGGTCACTCCAGGCCCCTATCCTACCTCCCTATCCATTCATGCATCTTCCCTCACTCACCCATCCTCTAAAATCCAACTTTTAAACATCCTATAGAAATTTCTGAACATCCTGTATAAATTCCTAAACATCCTGTAGAACCCCTGCAAACTTCCTGTAGAAGATCACAAATGAGGTTTCTTGATAGCCAAACTTTGTGAAACTCTCTGGAAGGGTGTTAGGGACTCCTTAGACCCTCTTTGAACCTTCCCAGCCTGTTCCAATCATTTCTCCTCCTTGATCCACCCCTGCACAATAAGGAACAGTAAAAGCATATGCATGATGAAAGTGACAACTTAATCAAAAATAAAAAAAGATGTTTTCTTAGGACAAAGGTAGTCTAGACACATGTATTTCACCTTCATAGAAGTAATGGCATCCCTTTCAGTGGTTTTCATTCTCATCTTTGCATTGGCAGGACTAGCTAGTAGAATTAGGGTTTGCTAGGGTTTGTGCTTTCCGTTAGTTTTCCAATCTCTTTTTCGCAAATAGATTAGCTTTCCTCAAGTTAGCTTTCATCCATCAATAAAAAAGCTTCTTCTAAGAGCTCATAGAAGTTGGCTTAAGCTCCCAGTGGACTTGTGCCAGCTGACCAAGTGACAGCTGTGACAAGAGCTAGTACTTGTGCATACATCACTGTCGCTTCCAAGTTTGTTATGAACTACTGGGTTGGTAAAAGTAAAGAAGGGAGTCCCAGGAGTTGCAGCATTATTGCTACAATACTGGAGCCCACCATCTTTTTGGCACCGTTGCCAGGGAAGTGTCAGAGTATTGGTGATTGTTTCTTTTCTTCTATTTTCTCCTACAACCTTCTGCTAAGTAGTTTATTTCATTTCCATTCTGCAATTTCATTTTTGCAAAAGTAGAGTAGACATTTCCTGCTTTCATAGATTAGCATTTCAATTTCGCAATTTCAATTATGCAAGCGTAGATTAACATTTCAATTTTGCAAGCGTAGGTTAGCATTTCAATTCTGCAATTTCCAACACACAAGCATAGCTTAGCATTTCATTCCTACAATTTCAATTCAGCAAAATATATTAGTCCTTTCCTGCTTTCATTTCAATTCCGCATTTTCGTTCCAGAAAGATAGTTAGTTGTAGTTCAATCTATTTTAGTTTTGCGGGTACTAGAAGAAAAAAAAACAAAAGCAATCAAAAGTCTTTGCATTTCATGCCTCGTAGGAACAAAGATAAAACTGGAAAATCCTTACCCAACACCCCCACCACATCACTGAGTCAACCTTCTCTCTTCTGTGGTGACAGTGAGCCAGAAGAACCTATAGGTGAACCTCTTGAGATATATGAAGATCCTATAACAGAAGAAGAGTTAGAGAACACTCCATCTGAAGCCATGGATGAAAACCAAAACGGTAGAAGAGAAGATGAGAGAATAAAAGGTGCCTTTCCCATCTGATAGACCAATGAAGACATGAAAATGAAAAACATAAGTCCCTATGCTTTACCTCACTTCCATGGATTGACTACTGAAGCCCCTGATACCTTCCTGTTTGAGTTTGTTGTCCTTTTTCAAACATATGAGTATGCTGAGGACAAGCAAAAGTTGAAACTCTTTCCCTCTACCCTCAAGGACGCAGCATTATGCTGGTTCATGGGGTTACCTGGAAACAATATCACCACTTGGGCTCACATGCAATAAGCTTTCAATGCCAAATATTGGGACTACTGTAGATCCAAGGAAACTAAGGGAGAAATCTTTCGGATGACCATGGGAAGCGATGAGTCTTTAGAAGACTACAAGGAAAGGTTCCAACTCAGTTATAAATGGGCCAGGTGCACACTTGACCCGGAATCTCTGAAGCTAGTTCTGCTCCGAGGAGTCCCTCAAGACCTTCTGGACACCCTTAACATGCTGGCTGGAGGATACATCTACCAACTACCTTATGAGGACATAAATTCCGTGTTTAGAAACCATTCTAGGGTGGCCCGGAAGAGAGGTAAGGGGAATCATCTTTCAGCTAGTACCACCTTCTCCAAGCATGAGTTTTCTAACCAGATGGAAGACCTCAAGAGTGAGATGAGACAGACTATTGCCATGCAACTTGATACCTTTCGAATTCAGCAAAAGAAAGAGGAAGCTGAGAGGGATTTGGCCATTTTTTTCCTAGATGCACGAGGAAGCATCCCAAGAATGAGTGTCCATTGCACTTAGTAGAGGTATGTTTCGTTTGTGAGGATGACCACCCCACCAACCAATGCCCTACCTTGCCTAGATTTAAAGCCATGTACCTAGAGACTGAGGCGGCTACTGAACCTCTCTACTTCCTCAACCAAAGGAGGCCACATGGACCCAGATCTTACTAGCAGGGGATGCAAGGGATATCCCAAGCTTATTATAGCCCCAAACAATCCGTTGATATTCCTTCTTGGGCCCCCCCTGCTCATCCTTCCTGGTCCACACCTCTTCTGTGGTCTTATCCATCTCCATACCATACTCAACCTCCTCCTCACTCTTTTCACTCGCATTCCCAGCCAGAACCTCAGTTGAATGCACCTCAACCCAGGTGGAGCCCTTAGTACAACACTCCTCCCACCATTTTGCCTCCACCACCGGCTCAACCACAACCATTACCTCCTTCTCCTCCAAGACAACCCTAGATGCTTGCTCAACCGAACCTGAACCCTAACAACAGACAAGCCCAATAGGTATATACTGGGGAAACAACATGCCCTACCTATGTTGTGGAGATCCAAGAGATCAACCAGAGATCTAGGAAGGTCCTTCCAGAGCGCCAACCTCCTCCCCTAGAGGAGGGGGAAGAGAAATAGGAAAGTGAACCCCAAGCCATTCCACCCTTTCCTGAGCTACTCACAGTAACCACACAACCCAACCCAGAAGAGACTGAGCTTCTCGGAGAACTCAAGTAGTTGTGTGTGGAAATACCACTTCTCTAGGCCATAAAAGATGTATCGATATACAAAAAATTGATTAAGGAGAAGTGTTTCAGGCACCCAGGTAGGCGAAAGAGAGATGCCTCAACTATCAATGTCATAGGACAACTGTCCAATCTGATGTTGGGGCAAGTAATTTGTCCAGAGTATTTGGACCCTGGGAGTATTATAGTTGATGTTCACATCAATGGCACCATCATACCCCACACCTTGATTGATTTAGGGGCCGCCATTAATGTGATGACCAGGGAAACCATGCTTAATCTCAACCTTCAGAGTTCCTAAAGGAAGACCTCGACAATGCTGCAGTTGGCAGACCACTCCACCGTGACTCTCGAAGGGATCGTGGAAGATGTCTTGGTCTCTTGACTCCTGGGAGTACCCTGCGGACTTTTTGGTCCTTCAGCCAAAGGCAAAACTCACTGGATATCCCCTCATTTTGGGAAGGCCTTGGATGGCTATTGCGGATGCTTACATTAGATGTCGAGCACGAAGCATGACCATAAAAAATGGGCCTATGTCCAAACAGCTGGTCCTATACCCTCCTGCCCAACCTCTGCTAGAACATGACTTACCCCACTAGTTGGAAGAAGGAGAAGAGGATTAGGTCTACTTTACACCATTATGCACAATAGAGGCCACCAGGGGAGGTCCTCAAACCAAGGATGATTTGATTGAGAACTTAATCCAAAATCCTCCCCCTAGTGCACTATCCTTGGAAGAGTTGGTGGAAGATACCCAAGCCAGTGCTTTAGTGGACCTATGTATGACTGATCTGACCACTCTCAGAGTTAATAATGTGGAGTTTGGCCCTGAAAGAACTTTAAAGATCAACTCCTCTCTCTCTCCCTCTCAGGAAAAGGAGCTATGTAGCCTCTTGACCCGCCATTTGGAGGCTTTTTCCTGGAACTACAAGGAAATGAGAGGAATCCATCCTTCGGTCTGTACCCATCATATCTACATTAATGAGGATTGTAAACCAGTCAGGAAACCTTAGAGGAGAATGAATCTATCCCTTCAGGACATTGTTAAAGAAGAAGTGCAAAAATTGTTGGATGCAGGATTCATCTACCCCATCTCGGACAACGAATCGGTTTCCCCTCTAGTGTTGGTACCCAAGAAAAATGGGAAATGGAGAATCTGCATGGACTACAGAGAACTGAACCAAGCCACCAAGAAAGACCACTTCCCTTTGCCTTTCATAGATCAAGTGTTGGATGGACTGGCAGGAAAGAAGTTTTTCTCTTTCCTAGATGGGTTCAACGGGTATAATTAGATCCAAATTAGCCCGGAGGACCAAGATAAGACCACCTTCACTTGTCCGTGGGGTACCTTTTCCTACCGAGTCCTTCCTTTTGCGTTATGAAATGCCCCTACCACTTTCCAGAGAGCTGTACTGAGCATCTTTGCCGAGCTGGTTCATGATTCGGTGGAAATCTATATGGATGACTTTACTCCTTATGGGTCTAGCTTCCAAGAAGCCTTGTCAAACCTGGGAAAAGTCTTAAGCAAGTGCATTAAGATGAACCTGTCCCTCAGCCCTGAAAAATGTGAATTCCTGATGACTGAAGGGACCATGTTAGGTCATACCATTTCTCGCCAAGGATTACAGGTGGATCCTAATAAAATTGCTATCATCAAAAAGGTTCCACCTCCTCAGAAGGTAAGAGATGTTCAGAGTTTCCTAGGCTTAGCAGGATATTATAGAAGATTCATTAAGGACTTCAGCAAGCTAGCCTCGCCATTGTTTGTCCTCTTAGCAAAATATGTTTAGTTTAAATGGACTAACGACTCTCAGAGGGCTCTAAATGAGTTGAAGGATAAGTTGGTGTCTGCTCCAATTTTGAGAGGCCCAAACTGGGCCCTACCTTTCCACATCCACACTGATTCCTTGAACAAAGCCATAGGTGCAGCCTTAGGACAAGTTGAAGAAAAAATTCCATATGCCATATACTTTGTCAGCAAAAACTTATCCAAGGAAGAAATGAATTACACTGTAACTGAGAAAGAGTTCCTAGCCGTGGTCCATTCCCTGAACAGGTTCCGACACTACATCACTGGCTATCAAACATTTGTACATACTAACCATGCTGCAATTAGATATTTAATGAATAAGCCTGATGTGAATGCTCGTATTATTAGATGGTTACTTTTGTTTCAACAGTTTGATTTGACTATCATTGACAAACCAGGTAAAGAAAATGTTGTTGCTGACTTCTTGTCTAGATTGGATTTGCCTGCAGGTGAAGAAGGAACAATGGATGACCAGATGCCAGATGAACATCTGTTTGCTATCTCAGTACTCTCTTTGTGGTTTGTTGATATAGCAAACTATCTGGTCTCGGCACAATTCCCTCTGCATCTATCCTCAAAGGAGAAGAGCAGAATCGTGAGGAAGAGTGCCTCATTCACTTTGATTGGGGGCAATTTGTTCAAACTTGGACCCGATTAGATATTAAGGAATTGTGTAAGGGAGGAGGAAGCCTTTGACATCCTCCTAACCTATCACGATGGGCCTTGTGGAGGACATTTTGCAGCCAAGAGGACTGCCTTCAAAATTCTACAGGCAGGCTACTATTGGCCCACTCTTCATCAGGATGTCAGAAGATATATCAGCCAATGTGACCGATGCCAGAGGATGGGGAAACCGAATACAAGGGACAAAATGCCTCTCCAACCTCAAGTGACACTTGAGCCATTTGAGAAGTGTGGTATGGATTTTGTGGGTCCTATCAACCCTCCAAGGAAAAAGTCTTACATCATTGTGTGCAAAGACTATCTGACAAAGTGGGTAGAAACTAAGGCAATCAAAGCAGCGACAGAAGAAAAGGTGGCTGAGTTTTTGAGAGAAAACATCTTCTACAAATTTGGCTACCCAAGAGAGTTAGTCACCGATCAAGGAAGCCAGTTCACCTCCAACTCAATTGAAGACTTGCTCACTCATCACAAGATCAAGCATAGGACTTCCACCCCATATCATCCTCAAGCAAATGGGCAGGTGGAAGTCACGAATAGAGCATTAGAAGGGATTTTGACTAAGGTGGTGAGCAGCAGTAGAAAGGATTGGGCAGATTGCCTGGTTGAGGCCACTTGGGCCTACAACACCACTTGGAAGACCACAACCAGTTTCACACCTTATGAGTTGGTCTATGGAAAGAGAGCTCTGTTGTCAATCGAGTTTGAGTATAACACATTGAGGATGGCAGCTCAGTTGGACCTAGATCTCAGCCATGCTCAACAAGAAAGGTTATTGTAGCTGAATGGGTTAGATGAACACCGAATGCAGGCCCTCCTCCACTCAGAAGTGTTTCAACTTCAGAGGAAGATATGGCATGACCGACACCTCAATGAAAAAAATTCCAGTCGAGAGATTGGGCGTTGTTGTAAGATTCCAGACATAAGGATTTCAAAGGGAAGCTAAGGACAAGATGGCTAGGACCATATGTAGTGGAGAAGTGTAATGAAAATGGTTCCATCCTTATCCAGACCATTGATGAAGAAGCCATCCCCATGCTCGTCAATGGGCATCGACTAAAGATCTACAGGAAACCGCTTTCGAGGCAAGAGTTCATTGAAATTGTGGAAAAATCAGTGTTGGTAAGAGAGAAGGGTTCTGCCTCTGTTATGGGCACACCCTGAGCATAAAAAAAAAAAAAAAAAATCCGTGGGTGGAAAAGCCTTTCTGAGGCGCCCAAGCAGATGGTAGGGGTGAAAACCTCATTGAGGCACCCCTGCTGTCTCTCTGAAAAAAAAAAAAAATTGAATAAAAAGACCCTTGGGTGAAAACCTCTCTGAAGTGCCCAAGGCAGGTAGTAGGGGTGAAAACCTCATTGAGACACCCCTGCTGACTCTCTTAAAAAAAAAAAAAAAAAAAAAAAAACAAACAAAACAAAACAAAGAAAAAATAAAAAGAAGTAAGAAACAGAAAAAAAACAAGTTTAATCTCTGGAAATTGTTGTTGGTTGCAGGAACACAATGCAAAAAGGAGGCCTCTCAGCACAAGGAGAAGGGTCCCTACCAAGCTATGAAGAAACATCACATACACTCCCTCCATGAACACTCATTTTTCCAAGGTTCGGACACAATCTGGTCACAGTTTAACCTTCTACAAGAAGCTACAAGACTTTTTACAGGAAGTTTTGTATTTCTACAGGAAACATCCTGTAGAGCCTTTGGGCGGGCTAGAATCGATTATGGAGAAGGATTTGAAGCTTGGAGTCTATTGAGGAGGCATGCAACCACTCTTTTCTTCCATCCTCCACTTGTTTCACCTCCTTTGACCACCATTGCCACCATCTGGTCAAATATACCTGCACAGTCATACCAGAACCCTGTTTTTTAAGTGGAAAATAAAGCATGCAGAGGCTCACACACTTTACCTGTCAAGGCGACCTTAGGACCCTTCAGCTGTGAACGCGACTTCGTCTATTTCAGCATGCACCCCAAGAGGAGAAACAGCTACAAGATATCCTACAGGAATCCTGTAGTAGCTGATCCAGCTAGAGCACATACCATGGAGACACCAACAGCTCACGAAGCCGGTGCATGCAACATTCACCACCAGAAAATCGGGTCTCAAGGTCTTGGAACTAGCATCAACCAATGGAAGAGGAGATCCAACACCCGTGCATGAAGCAGCAACCAGCAGATCCAACATTCCTCGTCCTGAAACCTGAAAAAAACCACGTCCCTGGCCGCACAGGTAAGTGCCTAACCTTATTTCGTCAAATTACATAAGCTATACTCTAAACGTTTCATGACTCTGAGAATGGGCGGATTGAACAAGTCTGGTAGCCATTCAATTGGCCACCCACAGCCAGTCAGATGGCCTCTTAGGATCTGAATGGGCTTGGTTATGCCAAAAAGACAGGCAGTTGACACGTGGGAATTGTCCAGTCGGGGAGAAGCGACAGTATGAAAGAAATGGTGGCAATGAATGTGGAGGGAAGGATTCAGTGGTCAGGGACATGCCGAGGAATGATGGCTGTGATGTCGGCCAATGGATCGACCGGGACAGCTCACCCACGCGCCATGAATTCCATAGCAATTCAAATTGGCCGGTCAAATAACTCATGATACACTGCTGTCATTTACACTCAGAACCGTTTTGTAGCCGAGTAGGCATCCTCCTCCTCTGCAAGTTGTTGACCCGAGCTTCTCGGTCTATTCCAATGTGCTGCTACCGCTCAGACTCATCCAGAACCACTGTAACATCCTCCAGAAGCCAGGAACGACTTCTACAGGAAGCTGCGCTATAGGAAAACTAGCATACAAAGAAGCTTGGACTGTTCACGTCGAGGGTGGCAATTCTCAGTGAGGTAGGCCCGAACATAACTTTCCCATGCAAAATAGTTCAAAAGGTGGTGAATTCGATGTGTTGAGGGAGTAGAGAAAATGTAAATGCAAGTCTGTCTGTGAATCCAAAACCTGTTTCCTTATCATTGCATGAAATTGTGTTTGTGGTTCGCATGCAAGATTTTCTCCACGAATATTGAGTTAAATCCCTCTTGTAGAAAAATTGTGAATTTTATATGACTATGTGTATGATGGAGACGTAGCTCTACACTCTATGTAGAGAAATCTCGAAGTCCTCCTTCTGTACACGAGCAGTCAAGTTTTAAAATAGGGGAATTGACACGAAGAGGCCTGCAACTACTGCTTTTAAATGCTCTGAGAAGGAAACACACCCAGAATTCCCTGTCTGCTGAAAGTGCAAACAAAAACAGAGTCTTTTTCACCATGTCGGGAGGGTTTATTATAAAAGAACCTTCGGACTCCAAGAAATTACGGGAAACCCCTGAGGTGGTGGACTTATCTTCCCGTGCACAATGGATGACATTCTGTGACAAGCTTCAAGGTCACGATGATGAAATCACAGAAGAATTCCTAAGGTCCTTGAAGCCAAAGTCAAAGACATTGGCCATTGTCAACTTCATAGGATTGACCCTCAGAATCACCCCACAGGTCATTAGCAGAGTAACTAATCTATCGATGGGGGTACCCTGGGATAAGGAGGAGAGAAAATTAGGTCAGAAAGCTAAAAAAGAGTTCTTCTTGCCAGAGGAACAATTTTCAGAGGATAAGAATGGAGTTCGAAGAACTAGCCTACAACCATTCTAGAGTGAAGTCAACCTCCAAATTATGAAGTATATTACGTGTGAGGGGCGATTTAGCATCGTGTATGGCTATCGTTTCTGGTTGCTAACAAAACTGAGGCACCAAATGGACCTACCCTCAGAACAGAAATTGAGCATTCCCTACTTCCTCCTGCGATCCATGATTGAGTGTGCCACAAAGCTGAGGGAGGGGACACCGGACCAGCTAGCCCATCATGGGCTTATCAAGCTCCTCGTGGAATATGCACTCCACACTTACACTATCCCTCTCTCCTGGGAAATTTTTCGGAATATGTCTAAGGATGATGACATATGAATTTTGGCCGAGGAGCTCACTTCCTCCAGTAGCAAGGAGAAGGAGCACACTCAGGTAGAGAAGAAAGCTAAAGGACAAGAAACCCTGGGCAAAACACCAAAGAAAGAATAGAGAGGAACACAAGAAAAAGGCCAAGCTGCCAAAATAGTGGATGGTAAAATTACACCAACACCCAGGGAGAAAAGACTACAGAGCAGGGTAGAAAGGACTAAGAAAGTCCAAGCCAATGAGGGCACCCCTAAGGCAGCCTCAGCCAGTCTGAAGGAAAAATAACCCGTAGCGAAGAAGATTAAAACAGTGCCATCTGATTCTACAGGAATCCAGAAGGCTATTTCTACAGGAAGTTTAAAAACGACTTCTACAGGAAGCTAGAAACCAACCACTACAGGACTTTCTACAAGAAGTCCGGAAAAAGGACAGCAAAAGGAGAAATCGACCGAGATTCTAGCTAGGGAGGCAGTAGTTGTGCTAGCCATGCTAAGTACCTCTCTCAAGCAGAAGAAAAGCGAGAGAGGGAGACTCCTCTGTATTTTAAAGCAAGAAGGAGTGTGAGCATTAAGACTAGCAGACCCCAGCCTCCATCAAAAGAGCCAATCATAATTGTGGATACTCCTACCACACCAGAGGATAGTCCCCCTCCAAGGCATCCATTACTTGTGAGGAGGGGAGCGCGAAAACATCCTCATGGAAGGAAAGGATGGAGAAATTGAAGTTGGAAGCCTCTCTATAGGATGTTGAGGCTGTTCTACAGGAAACTTTGGCTAGGCTGAAAGAAACTAAGCAGATGGAGGAAAGAGCAGCCAAGTCATCACAGAAGGAGGAGAAGACTGATATCATCATGGAACCCAGCCCCCAGCCCAGCCTGGGCTCTTATTATAACTTTTTAGAGGCCGGAAAAATTATTCCTCAAAAATTCACAGTGCCACTGTTTCTAGCACTAGAGGAAGAAAGAGTACGAACCCACACTTGGATGAAGATCACTAAATCCAAGGGGGTAGCAAATATAGGGTCTCTAGAGGAAAATCTCAAGGGAACCCAAAGAGAGTTGGCAAGAGTAGGGAATGTGGAGAGCTCCCAATAGGCCAAGTTAAGAGAAGAGAATGAGCTGCTTAGATAGCGGCTACAGCTACAGGGACAGAGGAAAGAAGAGGACACAGCAGCCAAGGACACCACAGTAGAACCTCAAGGAAAAGAAGGAATGTAAGTTGATCTAGAGGAACTAAACTGGGAATTGTAGGAAAGGGAATTGCAGGTATGCATAGAGATACAATCTCTAAAACAGCAGATGCAAGAAAAGGAGGCACAACTGGCCTGCATGGCCAGTTGAGCAATGGAAGCTCTGCAATGTAGGCAGACGGCCAAATCCTATGGCCTATATCTAAGGGATTAGTGGCTGCAATTCCAAATCAACACATTGGCACAGAGGGGTATCTCCCAAATCCAAAACCCCCAACAGTTCATGGATTTA
Organism: Pinus taeda; assembly: GCA_000404065.3. Taxonomy (NCBI): domain Eukaryota; kingdom Viridiplantae; phylum Streptophyta; class Pinopsida; order Pinales; family Pinaceae; genus Pinus; species Pinus taeda. The sequence continues at coordinate 11,822 of APFE030067570.1, read as the reverse complement.
TGTAACAACAGTTCATCAGAAGGTAAGCCTAAGCTATCAGAGTTTTACCTTCATAATTTGGCCCTTCCAAACATAACCTCGTGGGAACCCAACACAATAGTAGGGGACATGCAACTAATGGCAATGACCTCATGGTTAAACCACGAAGAAAAGAGAGTGACAGAGGTCAGAAATGTCATGGACCGGGAACTGCACGAACCGCTGCTGATTAGAGCAGAGCCAGGGGACCCCACATCATTGATATCCGCTCACTAGCACCTAGTAACAAACTCTCAAGCTCTATTCGAGTACATGCATTAGCAGGCTCAGGCCATAGAACACTTCGAGGATATGGAGCAATTATTGGGGGACAATTGTGTTCATGCTTGCACCAGTAGGTGGAACACATTGTCTCATAGCCTCAAAATCAGGGAATATCACACTCCAATTAGAATGAGGGAGGCCTTGGATCGAGTTCCTCTCTACAAGAAGTCTATGCAGAACCTCCAGGCCAGCTGGATAGGCCTCAAGCTAATTCCACCTTTGCTTTTGGGATTGTTAGAATGAGGCATAGAGGAAGAAGAGCATAAGCAGTGGGAAGAGGCGGAAAGGAAGGCCGGATTCCATGATAGTGAGGAGGATACTACTTCAGAATCTTGGGACGTGAGGGAGGCGATCAAAGAAATGAAATATGAGGAGCTGGAGTACTTTCTCAGAGGATGAGAAAGCCTTTTAGCAAGGGTGTGATGATGAGACCCAAATTTGGTAACTTGTTGGGCTCATTTGGCATAATTATCCTCGTTCAGTCCTTGTTCAATCCTTCATTTTTCATAGCTTATGCATTATTTTTCAGTATGTTTATGTCATTTGTATGAATAAGGGTAGTCACTCTTCCTAGGTGGCTAACACGTGCTCATTTCAGGTTTTTTGACACATGTTGGAGCAAAACCGAGCAATCATGGGCTAGAAGAGAGCCAAGCTTGAGGTGAGGATCCGTAGGGAGGTTGTCTATGACATTAAATAGCCCTTCCTTGGGATCTTCACCTCCAACTCCGAGCTCCAAAGGCCACCAAAACAGATCTAGAAGGAAACCAAGCAGATTTTGGAAGGGGTTGTCAACTCACAGTTTGGACAGCCAAGTCCCATAGATTTAGGAGGCTAGTTAAGGCCCTCGTGGTGTATAAATGCTAAGTCCACAACCTTCATAAGGGACTTTTGAAACCATTGCATATTTTGCACTACAGTGTTGTTATCTTTAGCTTGTTCTCTTGTAGCCATTTTGGCATAACTCTTGAATTATGACTATTTTTTGATAATGAGAAGCAGTCCAATTTTATATCAACTTCGAGTTTTCTATAGGAGGCATAGCTGTCAGGGTTCGGCCCAACCTGAGAGCCTAGGGATTCCTTTTTGTACTGTTACCTTTCCTTTATGCATCGTTGTTTTCCTTTTATGCATTTGAAACGCATTTTTGTTAGGCAGATTTAGTTGTGTTGATTAAATAGGCCACTGTTTATGAATAGAATTGCTTCAGGTGTTTAAAATAGATTGGTGGGATAATAACAAGGAAAAAAGCTCCAACAAAAGGGTCAACAACATTTTTGGTTTCACCTCATCCTTATTGGATGAGGGGCTGGAATTGAAGTAACCGTGTTGTCCCAACAAAAACACTAGCTTGCTTGACCATGCAATCCTTAGTGTACTGTTTTCATTTGCAGAAGTTAGTCATGGGTTCAGATCTCTGAAATGTTTCATTGCATAGTTGATGTACATGGTTTTCTTCCCAAATAAAGTTGTTTTTCATTCATTTTATTGTCAGTTAGATTATATTAGCTAGGACTTTGATTATTTGTAAGACTTTGTTGATTCGGTTGAATGTACACTATGCAGAGCATCTATACCACTCTTTCATCCACCTAAGCTTCATCAGAGCCAACTTTTCCATCTCCTATCTATGTTCCTCGTCTCTCATCTGTCCTTTTGCCCACGTAACCCTACCTTCTTGCGCAATCATTGTTTCAGCCTTCTTTAAGCCAAGTCAGCCTTCTACATCTTCTCAGCACACCATCCACCAGTCCCTGGGTCACTCCAAGCCCCTATCCTACCTCCCTATCCATTCATGCATCTTCCCTCACTCACCCATCCTCTAAAATCCAATTTTTAAACATCCTATAGAAATTTCTGAACATCCTGTAGAAATTCCTAAACATCCTGTAGAACCCCTGCAGACTTCCTATAGAAGCTCACAAATGAGGTTTCTTGACAACCAAACTTTTTGAAACTCTCTAGAAGGGTGTTAGGGACTCCATACACCCTCTCTGAACCTTCCCAACCTATTCCAAGCATTTCTCCTCCTTGATCCACCCCTGCACAATAAAGAACAGTAAAAGCATATGCATGATGAAACTGAGAACTTAATCAAAAATACAAAAAGATGTTTTCTTAGGACAGAGGTAGTCTAGACACATGTATTTCACCTTCATAGAAGTAATGGAATCCTTTTCAGTAGTTTTCATTCTCATCTTTTCATTAGTAGGACTAGCTGGTAGAATTAGGGTTTGCTAGGGTTTGCGCTTTCCTTCAGTTTTCCAATCTCTTTTTCGCAAATAGATTAGCTTTCTTCGAGTTAGCTTTCATCCATCAATTAAAAAGCTTCTTCTAAGAGCTCATAGAAGTTGGCTTAAGCTCCTAGTGGACTTATGCTAGCTGACCAAGTGACAACTGCGACAAGAGCTAGTACTTGTGCATACAGCACCGTCGCTTCCAAGTTTGTTACGAACTACCGGGTTGATAAAACTAAAGAAGGTAGTCCCAAGAGTTGTAAAATTATTTCTGCAATACTGGAGCCCACCAAATTGCATGGATCAATTTACTTCAACAAGTTGGATCTTTGTTCAGGATATCATCAAATCAGAATGAAGACTAACAACATTTAGAATTCATGACGGTCATTATGAATTTTTGGTCATGCCTTTTGGCCTTACTAATGCACCTTCTACATTTCAAGATTGATGATTCCATTTTCAAACCCTTCCTTAGAAAATTTGTGTTAGTACTTTTTTATGATATACTAATCTATAACAAGTCTTGGAAGGATCACGTTGAACATGTTGACAAGGTGCTACAACTATTGGAGGAGAAACAATTATATGCCAAAAGATACAAATGTTTCTTTGGAGTTAATCCAGGTGGATATTGGTTGCCACACACTAATTCCACTTGGATCCCCTCTAGTGCTTCCTTTATTTTTTTTCAGTTTCCTTAATTATAGCATAGTTTACTATTTTTAGCCGTTTTTCGGGTCCTAAACTTTCGGAGCCATTTTGAGGCCCTAAATGATGCTTTTTGGGAAATATACTGCCAATAGTTTCTTTGACTAAAACTCAACTTTTAATTCGTATTCCTCATAGAGATCTTTCCAACGGGTTATCATGCGCGTCAAACGGAGATAATACGACCAATTCGCGACCCCATGAAGTTGATGTACCAACTTACCCAAAAACGGGGCCCACAATTTGGCGTTTCATCTTCTGGGGTTAGGTTTTGGAATGTGAAGGGTTTTCCATTGTTTCTCAACAATAAATAGGCATTAGAGCCTCATTGTAACACAGTTCAGAGGCATGTAGCCACACATCTCTTCTTAGAGATAAGCTACCATCGCCCTAGCTGATTTATTTCCATTTCTGGTTGTAAGCATATTTTAGTATTTTCCATTAATGAAATGAAGTATTATTTCTACTGCATGTTTGTGTATATGGTTATCTCTGTAATTTGTTGCATTCCTGTTTAATTTTGGATTAGTGGTATCAGAGTGGTCTATTTTTTTCTCTGTTTTTCTTTGCATGTCCTCAACGAGGTCAGGATATAAGGAGTTAGGGCTTGAGCTGGTCGAACCTTTGCAAGACCAACCTCGCAAATCCTGATGGCCTCCCATGGCGGATGAGAAGAAAGATGAGGGAGCAGGAGATCCTATCAAAATCTTGCTCGAAGAAGTCCTCGAGCGACAATGGAATGCGATGATGGACAACTTTGCCCAAATCCTTCAACAGTTACCCAAAAGTGACGCATCGGCTTCCAGCAGCTACTCTGGAAATGTCACGCCCTTTAAGGTACAAGTTAATTTTGAAATCCCCATATTCGAGGGTCAGATAGATGCAGATGCCATAGATAAATGGTTAAATCTGCTAGAGGGTTATTTTTTTGTTCATGAATTTTCGAGTCCGGAAAATATTTTTTTCTCTCTTCTCAAAGCAACCCCCCATGTCAAGGACTGGTGGGAAACCTACTGAGAGTAGAAGGATGAAACTACAGGCTCACTATTTTCAGCCGCACCCACCTAGAATTCATTCCGGGATGCCATTAAGGAGCAATACTACCCTGTTGGAAGCTATGAGGATGAATACATAAAGTGGACCACGCTGCGACAGGGAAGGGATCAAGATGTGCCGGAGTTCACCAATCTTTTACATACCCTTCGCACAAAGTTGGGTATCAAGGATTCAGAGCAGTATTTAGTACTCAAATACCATGGCTACCTGCACAAGTACATCCAGGAAGAAATGGAATTCCTGAACATCTCCTCGCTTGGCATAGCATATCGATACGCCGTCAAGATCAAGCAGAAGTTTAAAGAAAAGAAGCGAGACTTTGGATCTGTGAATCCAAAGAAAGGGAAAGGTGCCCTGAAACCACAGAACAAAGGACAAAGCCAAGGCAGGGTAGCCCAAGAGAACCCGCCAAAGCTACAAGTGTTGTTAGAGGTGTTGCTATTCTCCCATAATTCTTAACAAACTTGTGATAATACCCTATCAACCTAAGAAATCCTCGCAGATGCTTTATGTATGTGGGAATTTTCCATTCCTTAATGGATTTAATTTTGCTAGGGTCTACCTTAACACCTTCATGAGATACAATATGACCTAGATATTCCACCTCTTGTACTCCAAAGAAACATTTGGAGGTTTTTGCATATAATTTTTTCTCCTCTAATAGTTTGAGCACCCTGTCAACATGTTGAACGTGATCCTTCCAAAACTTGCTGTAGATTAGTATATCATCAAAAAATACTAACACAAATTTTCTAAGGAAGGGTTTGAAAATGGAATTCATTAAACCTTGAAATGTAGAAGGTGCATTGGTAAGGCCAATAGGCATGACCAAGAATTCATAATGACCCTCATGAGTTCTAAATGATGTTTTCAGAATGTCTTCAGTCTTCATTCTGATTTGATGATATCGTGAACGAAGATCCAGCCTGGTGAAGTAAGTTTCTCCATGTAATTCATCCAATAATTCATCAATGACTAGAATGGGAAATTTATCTTTAATAGTGAGCTTGTCAAGCTCCCTATAATCCAGACACATGCGCCATGATCCATCCTTTTTGTGCACCAATACTACTGGAGCAGAGAAACAACTTTGACTAGCTTGAATTATACCGGCCTCTAGCATTTCTGCTACCATACGTTCAATTACACTCCTTTGGGCATAGGGATATCTGTAAGGCCTTATGTTTGGAGGAACAATTCCTAGAATCAAATGAATAACATGGTCATGATCACGAATAGCTGGGAGGCCTTTGGGAGTCTCTAATACCTTGGAATGGTTGTCCAAGACTTTTTGGAGATCTGGAGAAATAGATGATTTCGATGTGGGAACCTCTAGTGTACATAATTGTGAAATTAGGCCCTGTTTTTTCTTTCTTTAGAAGCTTTGTCATGTTGTTAAAGCTAATTATCGTTCTCGGATTGCATAAGATACTCCTTAATTCAACTTCCTTTCCTTCCCAAAAAAATTTCAAGAAAAGTTCTTGAAAATTAAAATCTATTGTACCTAAATATTGTGGCCATAGGACTCCTAGTACAACATCAACACCACCCATTGGAATGGAAAGCATTGGAATATTCAATGCATATTCTCCTAGGGATAACTTAATATTATGGCACTTTCTAGAGCAATTTACGGTTCTTCCATTTGCAACCATCACTTGACACTCTGGTGCTGGATATAGGAAGAAATTCAATTCCTTTTCTATCTTACGATGAATAAAATTGTGGGTCTACCCGAATCAATAAACACTATTACATTTTTCTTCTTGATATGCCCTTCTATCTTGAGAGTTTGACGAGTGGTAATTCCTGCCAATTCATTACAAGATATGGTTGGATTCATTTCTTCTTTCTCTAGGGTTGGTTCCTAGTGTATATCCTTTTATTTTGATGTTTCTTGTTCCTTTTCTTCCTCCTCTTCACAATCTATGTAAAATAATTTCTTCTCATCACACTTATGACCTTTAGTGTATTTTCTATCACAACAATAACAAAGCCCTTTTGCTCTTTTTTCTTTCAATTGTTGTGGTGTCAAGATTGTAGGTTGTTAAAGGCTATGGGAAGCAACACTTCCATATTTATATTTGTGAGTTGTACACTTCCTTGTTGCCATAATTTTGATTTCAATTTTTCTTGCCAACCTGAATGCCTTTTCCAATGAATTAGGTTCCCAAAGGCGAACCTCATGTTGGATGTTATCCTTTAAGGTCCCTATGAACACATAAATCCTATGCTCCTCTGGAATATTATTTACCCTTATATTCAATTTTGGAAGTCCTTAATGTGCTCTACCATTGAACTATTTTGTTTGAGATTTGCCAATTGACTAAAGAACGTGTTTCTATTTGTATCCTCATAATGTGCCATCGTTTCCTCTGTAAAAATTGACCAAGTGAATTTTTTTTATGAGAGAAAAGCCATCGATACCATACAAACTGATTGGGTTCCAAATTTAAAGTTGCAATGCATACCTTTTGTGTGTTTTTCACATTATGGAGATTGAAATGTTGCTTAATCTGTAGTATCCATGCTACGGGATCCTTGCCATCAAACTTCTTCATATCGATCTTTGGAACATGGTCGATCTTCGATCTAATGTTAGAGTCTATAAAATCATGATTAACATCTCTTTTTTTCTCATCATGAGTTTCATCTAATACCTTTTCGCAATTTGGAAGCATTTCTTGTACCACCTTGAAACCTTCCATGTTTTCTTTTAAACCATTCTTAAAATCTTCCATATGATCTTTCATGTCAACCATATTAGCTTTAATGCCATCCATATTAGCTTTCATGCCATTCTTCAATCCTTCCATGTCTGATTTTAATATATTCTTCAAACCATCCATCTTAGCTTCCATTTAATTTTTGGTTACTCTTTGTGAGAGCGAAAATTGTTGCACTTGGTCTCGTAATTTCGATATATCATGTTGCATTTCTTCTTCTTCTTCATGCGTCATAGTAGAAATTTTGGGTTTCTTACTAGGTGTTTCCATTTTATTTCTTTCAGGCATAAATTAATGAGTATTATGCTTCACTATTCCCTTTGAATCACTTCAAATTATTTTTAAAACAAAACTCATGAAAACTTAAAAAAAAAAAAAAAAACCACTTTCTTTAATTTCTTTGTAGGAGCTCGATATTGAATATGTTGTATTTATGTAATGGCAGATCTCTAAGTTATGAAATTTCATCTTGTGGTAGATATGTGAGTATTCTTTCCAACCCCACAAATTTTATTGAGATTGGATTCTCCAAGAAAGCATTATGCCCAATCTCCAACAATGGCCTGATTATAGACTGGTTCAATAGAGCGAACTTGTACGAAGTATCACATGTCATTGTTTTGACCTTCGAACCCGAAAATGATACCCAAGAAACCAAAGTTCATTCTCTGTCTTTCAATTTTTACTAAATTAGAATCCAATGTTTAGAGACAAAGTTATGACTATTTTCCCAAGGTCACTTGTTTGATATGGAATTCGAAAGCCTGCAAAAACCCTAACTTCTATGTATCATATCTCCGACAATATAGTGATACAAGATTTGAAATTCAGACAGGACGTTCATCAGTATTTCATCTCAAATGGGATTTATTTACAACTTCTGAAGCATTGTAGAAAAAAATTTATATTGAAAATTCCATGAGGACCTGTTTGAAGTAGCGAAACCCTAGAAACCAAAGCTCTAATACCAAATGTTATTCAACCAACTCAAAAAAAGATAGAAAAGACAGATTAACGACTTCGAAATTAGCCTCTTCAAGGGGGGAACCTCCTTTACGTTACTGTTTGGTCAATTTAGTATTCCTAAATTGATATCATTAATTGTCAACCCGGGGCTCGTAAGCTGATGAAGTGAAGAAGGTGTACTATATGTGCTTAAGCAACCTCTTAAAGCTTTTGTCGTTTAGGGGTGTTGTTTGTGATTATTTTATCTTCCTAGGATGAGATGATGTATTTATAAACAAATGAGTGATGGTGTGTGTGGAGTGAATTCTAAATGAGTGAGGGTGTGTGATTAGTGATTCCTAACTAATTGCTGAGAAAGGAATGCTTTGAAGGAAATGAATTAAAATAACTGAAAGCAAAGAAACACTCTTCTAATGGCATTAGACACCATTCATGCTGCTACAAAAATAAGAAAATCACTTATAAGACCAATGATAAAGTTTATCTCTTCCTAACTCTCTGCCTCTAACACATAGTACTGTGTAAGACACGATTAAGAAGTAGCTAAAAGTAAGTCTAATAACTGATAAAAATGAGAAAATCTACTTTAAAGACTAGTGATATTATTTTGCTCTTTCTAACTCTATGCCTATATCACATAATACTGTGTAAAGCATGATTAGAGAGTAGCTAAGGATTAGTCTAGAAAGCACTCAAAGCCAGCTGCAAGTGATTAATGTTCTGATCTCTAAAAAGATAAACAATTTATAATAAAAGACCATACATATGTTAGCAAACGGTTTTGAAAATTAAAGCTAAAAACTAATTATGGAAATAGAATAAGGAGCAGCAGCTTTAAACTTGTCAACTAAAACTACCACTAGATGCAAAGCAAACACATGAACACACAAATAATCCCGGGTCAAAACCTGCAAAAAAGCAATGCTGATCAGCTTAAAGAAAGGATCAAAAATGAATTAAAGAGAAGCAAATTATGCTGTACATAAATCAAGAAAAGAGAATGCTGAATCATAAAAATACTATACAAGGCTAGTATGAACAGGGGCCCTCCATTCACATAACCCAAGAAGACTCAAAGTGTTGAAAGCTCCAAAACAGCAGTAATTCTATTGCTCCATATGCAGAAATTTTACAGTAAAGAGTGCTAGAACAACACTATAAAAACAGAGTTTTAGAAACACTTAAAAATTATAACAAGTTCACCAACATACAGCAAATAAAAGTCTCTTAAGCGTACGCAGACGCAAGTATTTATAGGCATCTGAAGGATAGCCTATGCGTGTTGCTAGAAACTGAAAATAACAAATTGTTATGTGCATTTAAAGCTAAATAGACACGTCATGAGCCTGCGTGAGTGAGCTGGAGGTCCTGGTCGTTATGGGGATTAAATCCAAACTTAGATTGTTTCCCCCACGTCCTGCAAAACATGAGCAAGCCACCGTCTAAGCTGACGTGACCAAACAGCTCACGCATCACCGTTAGCTACCTTCGTTGACCAGATCTTTGCCCTTGTTTGACCGGAGGTATGGATGACGTGGATGTTTGAACAAATGGCACAGGAACCTCGAGCACCTTGATACCTGAATACCCATGTGGCTCGTTTGGCAAAATGACACGTGGAACCTTGAGAACAACAAAAAGGCTGCGGAATCTCCAGATGGCTGCGGAATCATTAGATAGCTGCGGAATTGGCAGAGAGCTGCGGAACGCCTGTAAATATGTCAAAATCTAAACAAAACAGTCACACATTAGCAAAGTTCACTTGATCATGCTTAATGACATCTAATGTAATGATCTGGGTGGTTTAACAGGGAAAATGAGGTGAAAGAGAGAGATAAGTGATGGTAAACAGTAGATAATAGTGAATAATGAGGTGTAGGTTAGAGGCTCTACAGTTACACAAATGAAAAATTCTTGGATGATTCAAATGACAAAACCTCCTTTCTATAAATAGGAGTCTAAGGGGTCACAATATAATTAGAGTCGACATAACAATAATAATGTAAGGGCACAACAATAACAATAATGAGCTTCTATGGGGCACAATAATAACAGTATGGTGACAACATGGGCACAAAAATAACAATAAGGGCTACAATGATAATAATAATGGGGTAAGACACTAGTATTATAGGGATCTAACAAGTTTAGTATGATTGATTTCTACTTATAGCAATCTATTTAAGTTAAATTGAGTTATGGTTAGTTAAACTAGTTCTAACTTTTGGAGGAACTAGTGGAAGGTCAAGTTGTGGAAGTGTAACTTCAACCACACTCAGTGTTCAACCAATTAACTAATAAATCAACCGAAAATGGCTGATGCATTTAGAGAATTCGAATTAACCAGTTGAGATGGAGATTCCAAGGCAATGTATTATCAGTTGTAGACTATTCTAAAGTGTACAGGTGGTGTATACAACCAGAGGATGAGCTTAGAGGATTTTTGCAATCCAATTGAGGGAATTTCCTAAATAATAAGGGCTAATTTTCTGAAGGAAAAGTTAAAGGAAATAGGAGCTTGGAGGGCTTGAAAATTATCTAAGTGTTGGCCAAAGTCAGTCAGGTAGAGAGATAGTCTATACACTTGTAGGTTGTGCTTAGGCTTGAGCAATAATATGTATTCATTTCTATTATTTGATTAATGCAATACAGATAGGAAGGGGTTTTGAGCAGTTTCTTTTCCCTAGATAAATCTCTGTGCATGTGTAATGTTTCCTTTTGCATGTCTATTATTTGTGTTCTAGATCGTGAATTGAATTCCGCATAGCAGTAGAGTAGCTTCGAGTCTTGTGATTTAGTAAATTTCATGAGCAGTTTCAAATCTACAGTCTAATTTATACATGGTACCAGAGTAGGATTCACAATAGAATAGGAAAATCAAATTTGGGTCTGAGAGGTTCGAATTTAAATATCAGTGTAGCAGGTTTTCTTTAGAACTGAGAAGATGGCTTTCAACAGACTAAGGCTAGAGTATGCCTTGCAAGGCACCTCAAATTTTGTTGCATCAAAGGACCACATTGTAGCACCCTCCTCCCATATCTACCCAAGTAACTAGCCAAATGGGGTAAACATGAGATGAGAGGTTACCATGATTGGATTCTACCTCCTATGCGACCTTAAGGAAGTGGAATCTATGGAAACATCACACATGACCATCCAACATCATCTTCATAATCCTTTGGAGACAAGTCAGCCACGCAGATAGCTTGTCCATGCGTCCCACAGATGTTCTGGACATCTTAGGCCTCAGTGGCTCCCATGCTATGGACAAGAAAGCATCTAGAAACCCAAATTCGCTTTCACAAGCTTGCTTGCCAGTGACTGGAGACTAAAATTACCAGTTTTGTGCCAATGACCCCGAAATTTAAGCTAAGTTTTCATGCCAAGAGCCCAGGTCACTATCCAGAATGGAGTGATAGCTTAAAATTAGTAAAAGTATAGGGAAACAATGATGCAAAATAAATAAGTTGAACACGACCTTAATTAGAACCCTACTAACCATGCCAAGAATTTAGTCAAACATATTGTCAACATGTAACCTATGTGTGTAAACCATAGAATTAAGTGTAGGTATCTCATATTTATCTAAGAATCACTATGAACCATTGTTCCCTCATGTTATTTTCTGTATTATCATGGATTAGGTCATAGACACATTATCCATTCATTTACAAGCAAAAACATGTTGAGAGCCCTACATAGCTACGGTCATAAGGCATACATATAACCAACATAATAGGGACATAAATACCATAAACATATCAGCCATAAAATCCACATATACATCAGTACATTTGCACATGAAAATCAAGGGAATGAATTT
>APFE030067568.1:0-10179 GCA_000404065.3 Pinus taeda | reverse complement strand
TTTCAACTCTTTTTTCACACAATGCATGCATGAACACTCTCACCAACATAAGGCTTTAGAACACTAATTCTCAATAAGTTATAAATTCAATGGATAGATGGAGAATACTGACTATACCAGCAGATTGCATACATAAACATACATCAATGGCTAGCTACAGGCAGCAAAGAAGCTTGCAGATATAATATATCAAAGCAAAGATAAGATGATAGTTATCTGGCCTTAGACATAAAGAAAACATGAACAAACTATTCAAGTGCAAGCATAGAACAACAAAGAGAATGGACATTGAACATATAATGGAAAAAGAAGCTTATATTGCATAGAATGAAGATGAGAAGCTTGAATGAAGAAAGGAGCAATAATCTCCAAAGGTTGAACCTCTATTACATTTATTTTTATGCCTTTTATAGGCCCTTTACAATGCTCCTAATCTCTCTAGAAGGTTCGGAGTCTTAATCTATTCGATCTACATTGTTAACTGCTTTGATTCCCTGAAGGCAAGCGTGGCTTGATGATTTCTTCTTCTGACAGAATACTAAACATATTCAGATATTTTGGGTAGCTTACTGTGATGTCTGGGAGCTCTCTCATGCTAGAGGTGCTCCATAATGTTTGTTAGGATGGCTGTTGCCCTGTTTGTGTCATTGATGTTGCCTTATCTTGTTTGATTTGGCTGTGTGGCATGTTGTGGCTCCATGACTGCTTTGTCATGGATTCATCCCTTGCTTTGTGGTGAAATGGATCTTCAGGCCTAAGAAATATCTTTAAAATGTAGATAGTGATTGCTTTCTGTTATGAACAGAAAACACAACAATTCTGAGAATTCTCACCCCTTGCTATTCATTCCTGACTTCAAAAGTTCTAAAATATGATTTAATTATCCATTAGATCCAGCCTTGTTGCCATTGCAAGTCGCATTTGGCCTGTTCCTGTGTGTTTCATTTATACAACGAAAACAATGAAAAATGCTTTGGGCGGAGTTCAAATTTCATATATTCCACTTCCCAGATCCTCTCAGGTCCAGGCTTCATCGCTATCGGCGTTTCTAGGCTTCCTTTGTATTTTCGTTATATAACAAAAATACATGAAAAATATTTAAAAAAAAACTTTGGAGCAGACCTAAAAGGTTATCAAATATCGCATATAATTACATTGGGTCCAACCCATTGGGTTGCAAACATGTCTGTGCCTAGGCCCTGCCCCATGGTATATCACCAATGCGATACAGCGATGCGATTTGATCGCAATCGCTGATCGCTTAATGCCTGGGCCTTTTTTATATATATCATATGCCTCCCACCGATGCGACCTACCGATTCGATCATCGGCGATCGCTGATCGGTGGTGTCATGTGCTTGCCTATAAACTATCCCCTCTACTTGTCTGATTGCGATTAGACACCTAGATCTGGGCTGTTGATCAGCTAGATCTAATGGTGGTTATTACTTCTCTGTTTAAGCCTGTGTTTGTGGGTTTTTCACTGATTTCTAAGCATTTTAGACTCCCGATAGTGTTTTTCAGCCCTTCTAAGGGCTTTCCTCCCCTGCTTGTTTCGATCAATGGATGATCTTTGGGCACTTTTGAGGACTTAGGGAGTGCTTTGGAGCATATTTGGATCCAATTTTGGGCCTTTTGTCAACGAGGCTAACAGGGGCGTCCTTCTGGTTGCAACAAGATATTAGGGTCTAGTAATGTCCTACAGGTTGCAGCCTGCAAATTAGGGGGTTGACGCCTCCCTTAGTTGTAGCTGAAATCTTGATGTAATCAATTTTCTTTTAACAAGGAGAAGACAATAACTAAAGAAGCATTCATTTGTTTTTGATCCAGATGGGTTTTCCACCTAAAAATATTTGTGTCCGTTGTTTTATCTTTCTGCATTATTGTATGGTGTTGTATGCTATTGATTATTGTTTATGATCATCTGAAGAAGAACAATAATAATAACTAAATATTAACTAATTCTCTGAAAAGGATTAAAAAGTGCTAATAGCTAAGAAATACTAATTCACCCCCCTCTTAGTATTTCCAACAATTGGTATCAGAGGGAGGTTCCTTCAGTAACAACTTAACCACTAGAAGGTATTTTTTAGAGCATAGAAATGGGAAAGTCAAAAAGGCAGGTTGCAAGGACTTCAAAGGAAGGTACACGTACAACAAAATCTGAAGCAAGTGAGTATTCTGTACCAACCCTTGATTTTGATGCAGATAATTACTAGATATGGGAATCCAGGATGGAAGTACATTTGTAGGCACATGGAGTATTGAAAGCAATTGTTTCTAGAGACACATATACTGACGAAACTAAAAGGTACAATTCAAAGGCCATGAATGTAATTTTGAATTTTTTGCCAAATTCTGTGAAAACAAATGTTGGTCAATGTTCAACAGCTAAATCTATTTGGGAAAAGCTTCATAATCTCTATTCAACAAAGAAATCAGGTCAAGATGTTATTGAAAATTCAGATCCTTTTGATTATGATGAAGAAATTGGATAAATGAGTAAGAAAAAATTTCAAAATCAAGTGATCAAGGTGATAAAGGAACTCAAAAGTCAAAAGGAAAAGACAACACTTTTGGAAGTAGAATTGAAGACAACAAAAGAACTCATCAAGGAAAATGAAGAGTATGAGAATATTATTAGTAGTCTTACAATTCAATTGGAAGAAGTCAAGAATATCAAGAAACAAGAACTCAACACAGCCTTTGCAGAGATTAATAGGCTCAAATAATAGATGCAGGAAGCAGAAATTGAAAGGAAGGAATCTGATCAAAGATACATATCCGCAATTGGCCAAAATAAAAAGGAATTAGAAACAACTTCTGCATAAATAAGAAGGCCCAAGATTGAAAATGAGAAGTAGAAGGAATAGATGCAACTTCTCAACAAAGAAGTAAAGAAGGCCACTCTTCTCAAGCTACAGGTTGAGGAGGAAGAAAAAATAAGGGAGATCTTGAAAATATGGTTTGAAGAAGATCTTGATCAAAAGCAAGAAGAACTTAATGCAACCCGTGATGAGATCAACAAACTCAAGGGATCGCAAAAAGAACACTTGCAAAATATGATAGATGAAGAAAAGATGAAGGTAATTAAAGTTGGTAAAGCTCCAGTTGATGAAGGTACAATCTCCACATCTTCACAGGATGATTCTAAGAAGGAAATTGATCTAAGTGAAAAACCAAAGAATAACGTTACAAATCCAAAGAACAAGACCAACGCAGTCAAGAGGAAAGGATGACAACAGACTACAACATTTCCTCCAAAGAAGAATGATAAATCTTCCAGGAATGTTCATTTATTTAATGGTTATTGATTTTTATGTGCTAACTATAGACATATGGCCAGGGATTGTAAAGTTGTTTACAGGTAAAATTATCATGGCCCATTGCATCCGAATGAATTATCCAAGTACACATGTTCATTTGATGGTTACTGATTCTTATGTGCTAACTGTGGACATATGGCTACGGATTGTGAAGTTTTTGACAGGTCCAATTATTATATGCAAAACCCTAGAAGTAAATTTGTAGGATCACGAGACAGGTTCCACAATGATTTTTTTCAGAAGAGAATATGTGCTAGATGGGCCAAACATTGAATTTTTCAAATGCCATAACTATGGCCACAATGCTCATGATTGTAGATGTCAAATGGAATCACCTATTGACAACATTGAATGATTCAAGTGTCATAACTATGGACACATAGCTCATCACTGCATGTACAAGATGGAATCAACCATGAATGAAAATTCTGAGGATGAGAATAAGAAGGTTTGGGAAATAAAACAGGTATGAGATGAACAATTACAAGATGAGCAAGAAAAGAAAGAAGGTGAGAAGGTCTTAGAAGTTAAGCTTTTAGGATTTGTAACAGGTCATAAGGAATCAACAGTTGCTTCGGTTAATGACTTGAGTCAAGATGGTCCATTAGAAGACTGACTATTTTGAATGATTCAACTCATCAACTCCTTGAAATTTGAAGAGGAGTCATCTATGCAGCAATATATGGCACAAGTCGATGATTGACAGATAGATAGTTTGAACAAGATGGCACTTTCATTACAGGTTCAAGGGAAGCACATACATGACATAGGTCAATAGGGATCGTCACTGATAAACTATTACAAGAAGACTTCTCGTCAGGGGGAACACAAGAAAATAACAAGTCCACATGAAGCAAGCAAATTCTCAGGGGAGTAATCCTTTACCATTGATGTCAAAGGGGGAGAGAAAAACCTGAGAAGGAGATTGAAATCTCGAGAAGGAGGTGAAGCATGAAGGAAGGGGGAATTGTACTCGCAGGGGGAGTATGTGTGTTGCCATCAACGAAAAAGGGGGAGATTGTTGGATGGTGTTGCCATTGACGTCAAACCATGTAGTTGAATAGGTTTGAATTTGACCAAAAACACGAGTCATTGATGTCAAATGGTTAATGAACACTTCTTAGTAAATGTCAGATTACATCAAAATGGTAGCTATATTGTTGGATGGTTAAAAACCCACGTCTTAGGGTTTGGGTTGCTTGGACTAAGGATGTAACCCGACATTGTCGAGGTTTTTTGGTAGGTCAAATAATTGAGTTTTGGTCTGAGATCTATGTCATTATATTCTACTCGAAAATATGTTTTTGTTTACATGTGATATGCCCCAAGAAGCCTCCTAGTTTGAGAGATATTCACAATTGAAGTTGGTGACCCCACCTTCTGGGTTAAAACCTGAAGGGGTGGTGACTTGGCATAATTTTATTGGTTGTAGCCAAAAACGCCACAAGGATACTAACATAACATCAAACTATTAATTGAATAATTTGGATGTCCTATTAATGTAATTCCTAGAACATTTGATGATGTGGCACCTTTACATTGGCCTAGATGGATTTTATTCAAGGTTGTGCTTAGAAAACACCTTAATCATTATTTGAAATTACGAAAGGCATTAGACTCCATAAAAACATCAAACTCCCATTTCCTTAGTCGAAAAGCTTCTAAGCAATCTTAAATTTTAGTGAAAATTTACTTGGAGGACCCTACAAATATATTTTAAAATTAGAAATCAAAATGTTAAGGGTGTTTAGGCCTAAAAGAAAAATGATACTAGAAACTCAATCTTATATTAGGGCTTAAGAAACCATTCAATAGCATTTAAATAACACTCACTAATATTTAGTTAAGCCTAAAGCCTCTCCAATGTATATCCCATGAAGCTCTTACCAAACAATATTAAAACACACCCAATACCTAAATGGCTTGCTTAGGAATAAAGAAAATGATTTAAAATGGTAAAATAATATTAATAAATATAATAAGAAAAGTGTGACCCTAATGTCAATCTCCTAAGTTCCTCTAACTAGCTTCACCACACACTATAAAAAGAGACTCCTAATCTCCAAAACATAACATCTCAACGAATCTTTTTATGCTTGACCTTTGAAATTACTTGACCTTCCTGAGGTAGATTAGCGAAATTTTTTGAGGAAGAGAAGTGTGGTTCCTATGGCAAGGGAAACAAAGATATTTAAGGAAAATAAAGTGCAGATCTCTATGGACAACAAAGGTTTGTTTTTTGGTAAGGATCTTGCCTTGTTATCTCTTGATCCTGTGTAGTTTAAGGTTAAGACTTTCCTTTGCTCCCCTTACAAAGTTGCAAGTTTGTTTCTTCATTTTATGGATCCGTTGGTCATGTTCTAGGCATAAACTTACTAGTCTAAAATCACTACAGTTGTGGAGATCCTGTGAGTTGTTACAGACCTTGATCACTTTATAAAAATTCAAGACGGAGTCTTCAAGAAATCCATGACTTTTGTGGTGTAGTTCTGTTGTAACTGACTCTAGCATAAAATAATGTTAAGTCTACCAATATTCATATATGTGTGCGAGTCATCCTTGTAAGTCGAAATAATTTAGGATATACTCGGTGGGTATCTACAACACCTTTTTGCAAAATTCAGATTTGAAGTCTCTTTGTTTAGACATTCATATCTATAGGAGCAAT
This sequence comes from Pinus taeda, assembly GCA_000404065.3. NCBI lineage: Eukaryota > Viridiplantae > Streptophyta > Pinopsida > Pinales > Pinaceae > Pinus > Pinus taeda. The sequence continues at coordinate 4,185 of APFE030067568.1, read as the reverse complement.
AATTTTGCAATAGTATAGGTTTACTGCAACAATAGTTTAAGACTAAGGTTTTTGTCATTGTTGAAGAATAGTATACACATTGGTTATTGGGATGATGATGCAGTAATCTTTGACAAACTGTATCAATGATCTAATAATGTGTATGGACAACGACATGTGTAAAGACACCGGTCCCCTTTTCAATACATGACGTTGTTTCTTATCACAAGACAATGGCAGTAAGTTCATATTAAATTGAACAATTTTAAGCATCATGTACCAAGCCAATGATTGATTCAACATCTTATTGAAAAACCTCTCATTGCAATTTTGAACTAAAACACAAACATACTTTATGTGATCTTACAAAGCAGTGAATGATATGACAGTAAATTAACATGACAAGGACACATAGATAACTGTGGTATATATATATGGGCTTGTAAGTGACACTTAGTAACACAAATAACATAGAACTTATTTTATGTGACCTTGCAGTAATAGACTTAACCATGACTTGACATCTGATCTTACATTAACAATGATGTATGCATCAAATTTGTGAACAACAATGCACATACATAGTGAACCTATCTACCCTACAGTGATATGATGTCAGCATTTGACTATACTTAACTGAGATATCATATTTGACTAAGAATGATACATTGACATATTGACTGTGACACTTGTTCATCAATAAACTTTATTCTATCTTGACTTCAATGAACTAAACTTTGAAGTTAGTAAACAGTGGTCCACTTACCTTGTTAAGGTATTAAACTTGTTCCGTGAAAAACCTAAGTAATCTAACTACTGTGACCTTGGTTCCCTTAATAACCTGTAGTTTGACATAATCCTCATAATTGACACTTGACATACATTAAGTATTGTTGAATTTATCAGTTAATCCTAAGGTGTTATGTCCTAGGGTTTCATTGAAGAAAAGGGTTGCATGTGCTTAGAGAAACACTTGGGTAAATTTGGACATAAAACAAATTGGAGACATCTAGAATTCAATATAAGAAGCATATTATTTTGAAATTGACTTGTAAAATTGTTAATTAACAAGACACTTGACAATGGTAAATAACTTGTCTATAACAACATATTGACATGGTACAAAGGCAGAACTGTTTAGAGATATGCTGGTAGTTCTCTATGGACAAATCTTGAGAGCATTGGTAGCAGATCATAGGGATGGCCTTAGGCACCTTTATTTGTGCCATCGTTTGATAGCAATGCCAGATGGTTGTAGCATGGTGTGCAAATTGATACATTGTGGAAACAAGATGTATAGGTTCTTGATGCTTATTCATTCATGAGCAGCTCAATGCAGTGGCATGCAGTGGCAGCCAACAGATGTGCAGTGACAATAGTTGTGCATTGATGACTATTCATTCATGAGCAGTGACATGCAGTGATTGCCAGCAGTTGTGCAATGATTTATGTGTGCAGTGAAATTGATGTGAAGTTGAGCCTGTAATGTGCAGTTGAGTAATGACTTCAATGTGCCACATTATGCAGTGATCAATTTGATTGTGCAGTGGTCAGTGGCTACTAGCATTTGATAGATATACAACATCTTCCTTACATCTATTCTACATTGATTTAGAGTACAGGGGATCCAATGTAAATAGTGTGAAACTTGATCTACCGAATCTTCTAGGTTATTAGAATCACCTTTAGGTTGTGGCATGAGAACACTTCAGGGATGAAGTGTATGGCTAGGGCAAGTTTTGGCTTGCACAGAGCGTTGAGGCATTTATTCAGTTGTGGCTAATAAACTAATAGGGTAGTGAAACATCCTTTCCGATAGCAGCTAGTAAACGAAGTGTTGGGTACTCATCAGGTTATGGTCTGATCTATAGGGTGTTGGGGTGTCCTTCTGGATGCAACATGATAGTAGGGTTTAGTAGCATCCTATAGGTTGTATCCTATATATTATGGGGTTGACGGCTCCCTTAGTTGTAGCTGAAATCTTGGTGTAATCAATTTTATTTTAACAGGGAGAATACAATTACTAAAGAAGCATTCGGTGGTTTTTGACTTGGATGGGGTTTTCCACCTAAAAATATTTTTGTCCTCTATTTTATCTTTCTGCATTGTTGTATGGTTTTGTCTACTGTTGATTATTTTTTATGATCATCTGAAGAAGAACCATAATAATAACTGAAGATTAACTAATGCTCTGAAAAGGATTAAAAAGTTCTAATTACTAAGAAATAATGATTCATCCCCCTCTCAGTATTTCCAACAGCGTCCGCTGATAATGTGATGCATCGATAATATGATCGCCGATATCTCTGACCTCCGATATGCGATCATCGATATCTATAGAGATCTAATGTTGCACAATATACAACATATACAACATCTTCGCCAAAATTTGGCGCTCCGCCAAAAATTTCGCCAACCAAACTGCAGTTAACTGACCGAGAAATGTTGCATGTGACCATGTGGAGGTTGTCATCGGATTTCGTGCCCGGCGGTTTGGGTTTATAGCCCACAGTTTCAGGCACACGGTCATATGATGTGGGAGGGCTGGCCCTTAGGGGCTAGCCCCCTAAATTTTCCCACCCTGTGATTTTTAAACTTTAAATATTAAAATTCTGGTTGACTTTCCACAAGCGTGGCTGTGGTCCAACAGTAAGCCACTGTATTAATATATAGTAGGTCAGGGGTTCGAATCCACCCTCCCCACCAAAGCATTTTAACATACGCGCCATGACATTGCTTACGTCAGCTTGGGGCCACGTGGAAACCTATGATTGGTCCGTTCCCATGGAATATTATGTGGAATATTCCGTGGAATATTCCTTTTTAAATTTTTTTTAAAATTCAAAAAATTAAGGGTCATTGGGCGATTTTGGTTTTGCCATAACTTTCACATACAGCGACCATTTTTCGAACCGTTTGTGGCGCCGGAATCGGGAGGACGAGCTCTATCCTTTCATTCATGTTCGAGCCAATTTTGAGCACTTTCAATTTTGAGCATTTTTCGACACTTGGGACATGAGCCCCTGATCATGCCTCCCCATTGGGAAGCTTTTGGACCCCAAAAGCCTTCAACTACCTGTTAAAGAGGTGAGGGTACAGCACCCTCACTCTGTCCACCTCCATCCACTTTGCCTTGTTCGGTTTGTTGCCTTTGAGACCAACCCGAACATACTCCACATTACCCCTCCTTGAAGTGTGTGTCCTTCTATCAAGGATTGTATCTTCTTTCAGCTCATCTAAATATTCTGGCGAGAAAACTTCTATAGATGGCAGCTAAACAGTGCTTTCATGATCAGCGATCAAAGGAGGTTCATACAAATGGAAGTTCTCCACATTAACAACAGAATACATTTGCATGTAGGAAGGCAAATCTAATTGAAAAGCATTATTTCCAACCTTCTTGAGGATTTTAAATGGACCATAACGAATAGGCTTCAGCTTTTTACCTTCTCCTTGCATCCTTTCCTTACCAATGTAAAGCCATACCTCATCCCCTTCTTGAAACTTGTGATCGACTCTATGCTTGTCGTGTCTTTCCTTGTACTTGCCTTGACTTTTCTCAAGCTGTTCTTGAATTTGCTAATGTATTTGCTGAATTCTTTCAATGAATGAACGAGCTTTGTCAACATCACTGTGTCCCTCAATGGTGACATCTTTCTCAAGAATGAAATCAAGAGGCGATTTTGGCAAGTAACCAAAACAAGCTTCAAACGGTGAGGTGTTTGTGGAAGAGTGCTTGGCACGGTTGTAAGCATGATGTATGTAGTGAAAATGTTCATCCCAAAGCTTGGGATGCTTGCTGCAATATCCTCTCAAGAGGCGCACAATGGTTCTGTTCACAACTTCAGTTTTTCCATCTGTTTGCGGATGGAAAGCAGTACTTTTCTTCAACTTTGTGTCCATCATCTCCCATAGATTGGACCAAAAATTCCCCACAAATATGGGATCCCTGTCACTAATAATAGAAGTAGGCAAACCAAAGTGAATCCATACATGATTAAAAAATAATTCAGCAGTTTGTTCAGCAGTTATAGTTTTCTTACAAGGCATAAGTATACACATTTTGTTGAAACAATCAACTACTACATATAAATAATCATGTTGCTTTCTATATTTTGGCAAACCTCCTAAAAAATCCATAGAGATGCTCTCCCATGGTCTAGAAGGTACCGGAAAAGGAGTATACAAGCCAAGCTTCCTATTACT
>APFE030067566.1:0-34599 GCA_000404065.3 Pinus taeda | reverse complement strand
AAGATGCAGCGGAAATAATACTTCATTTCATTACTGGAAAATACTGAAATATGCTTACAACCGGAAATAGAAAATAAACCAGCTAGGGCGATGGTAGCTTATCTCTGAGAAGAGATGTGTGGCTACATGCCTCTGAACTGTGTTACAATGAGGCTCGAAGGCCTATTTATTGTTGAGAAACAATGGAAAAACCCTTCACATTCCAAAACCAACCCTGGAAGATGAAACGCCAAATTGTGGGCCCCGTTTTTGGGTAAGTTGGTACATCAACTTCCCGGGGTCGCGAATTGGTCGTCTTATCTCCGTTTGACGCGCATGATAGCCCGTTGGAAAGATCTCTCCGAGGACTACGACGGAAAAGATGATTTTTAGTCATGAAAAATCGCTGGCGGTAGATTTCCCAAAAAACGTCGTTTAGGGCCTCAAAATGGCTCCGGAAGTTTAGGACCCGAAAAACTGCTAAAAATAGTAAATTGTGCTATAATTAAGGAAACTGAAAAAAACTGCACGAAGCACTTAGAGGGGATCCAAGTCAAATTAGCGGGTGGCCACCAATATCCACTTGGATCAGGAACTGAGCTCAACTATCCCACTGTGGATAAACAAGCATACTCTATATACAAGGTGGTGAAACATTTTATACCCTACTTGCTGAAAAATAATTCTAGATCGTTGCTTATTCAAAAAGAGTTGGGAGAAAGACATGTGAACTGGAGGATAGAACTGCAAAAGTATTATCTTGATATCAAGCCAGTTCACACTATCAAGGGTCATAGTCTCTGTAGACTTGTAGTAGAATTGCAGCAGAATCAATACACACACAAGAGGAAGAAGAAGAGCTTGCCTGTTCGGAGCCAGAAATCAACATGTATAATGTAGAGAGAGCACCGCCCACTTCACACAAAAACTTTTGGTACGAAGAACTATGCCAGTACCTTGAACACGACACCATTCCCTCTCACTTTTCCATGTGACACAAAGGGAACTTTTCCTCAAAGCCATATCTTACTAGTTGGTGCACAAAGGGCTTTACGAAAAGCACAACAATGGAAATTTTCTTAAGTGTCTAGAGGCAAAATATTCAGAGAGAGTGTTACGTGACATGCTTGATGAACCAGCCAGAGGTCACTTCATAGAAAACAAAACTGTGAAAAAATTCATGAGAGCCAGGTTTTACTAGCCCGCATTATTTAAGGATGCACATGCTTATGCCCATAAGTGCCCGTTCTGTTAGCGATGTGCCGACAGAACTTGAAGGTCAGTAGCCCCATTGCAACCTATTGCAGTGGAAAAACCATTCCAGTAGTGGGGCTTAGACATCATTGGGGAAATATTCCCACATTGATTAAAGAAACACCACTACATTCTGACTGCTATAGATTACTTCAAATGGTGGAGAGAAGCAGTTTCACTCAAATAAGTGAACGACCAGGAATTTGTCAACTTCCTTCAGCAGGACATCATTTCGAGGTTTGGCATTCTTGTATCACTTGTTTTTACAATGAAACTTACATCTCTTTGTTGAAACTATATGATTTTGCATTTCAATATGGTATTGTGCTTAAACATTTAGCTAAGTACTACCCCAAGGAAATGGCCTTACCGATCCACAAACATGAATCTTATTCACATCATAAAAAATACCATTTACTCTGAGAAACAAAACATGAATTCCACTCTTGTGAATCCACTTTGGACTGACCGAGTTACACATAAACCCTCTATGAAAACATCTCCATACTTCCTTGTATACGGAAAAGAAATCATCCTTTCACCCAATATCTACTTTCCTGCTCTAAAGTTATCCCAAGAATCTTGAGGCAAGCCATGTCTACGTTGGATGGAAACATTACATAAGTTACAGGAAGAACGGATGAAAGAAAAAGAAAACATTTCACTCCACCACAACCATATCAGGAGATGGTTTGATCGGAAGTTTGCAGCGAACACTAGCTTTGTTGTGGCTGACTTAGTCTTGAAGTGGGATAAACCTCACTAAGACAATTAAAAACAATCAAAGTTCCAGTCTCTATGGATTGGTCCATACATGGTTAACGAAAAAATTGGCCAACACATGTATCTCTTGGAATTACTTACACGAGGATTGACAACTTTTCTGTCAATAGCCAAGAGTTAAAGTGTTATTTTCAATGATCTAGGGTTGTCCCTTGCCTATGTACATAGAATGCTTATTGTTTATTTATTTCTTTGCTTTTCTATTTTTGTGTTGCTTTGATTTCCTATTTTTTCTTTGTTTTTCTTTGCTTTGTTTGGTTGTCTTTTAATTTTTGTTTTATAAATAAGTGTTGTCCTATACTATGTTCTAGCTTTTGAATAAGTATGTTGTTGAGTTTAAAGAGTCTTGTGACACTCTAGCACTTGGTCAGTTTGTGTCCATCTTCTCTGTTCTTGGTTGTAACTTTTGGCCGATGAAGCTTGGACAGAAAATACAAACCATCTGTAAGGGAAGCTCTAGTCAAACCATGAACTTGTGTCCAAAATGGGAAACCCATGCTTGTACTCAGTCATTTGCTCTATGTGTTCTGTTATCACTCAGATTTTCCCAAAAGTTGTAAAAAGGGGAAAGGGGTCCAAGGTAACCACAAACCAATCTTTTAGATACATAATCTAGCCAATCTGTATCCAGAGAGGGCTCTCTCTTTAAGTTTTAGCTTTGTTTTATAAGGTTTTAGGCTAGTTATTAGAGCTTGGGGTTTTGTTTGAATTTTGCGGTGAAGTTCAATAACAAAGGGGTAGAACTGAATAGTTTAGTCCATTGAGTTAATGGAGTCAGGTAACATGGCTCAACTAGATTTGGTTTCTCAATAAAGGGTGGCTTCATAGGGCAAGATAACTGAATAGGGGGCAAATAGAGACTTAAAAAGATGGGATGGACTTAAAGGGTTAACGGGCAACTAAGAATCTTTCAACATGCTTTAAGAGAGTAGAACATGAATAACCATCAATAAAGAGCAATTAAGAATTATTTACTAAATGATTAAAATGAATAAACAAGGAAACATGAGTAATTAAGAATTCACAGTTTATGTTAGTTTAGAAGAAAAAATTGAGAACAAAAACGGTTGAAGGCAGATTGCACTTAAGCACTTTCAGAATTATTCTTTTTCATTTTAATATTAAAATATGGAGCATAATGAATATCATAAACAAGAAAAAATTAACACATGAGATATAAGATACTTATTTGTTTGATGTCCAACACATGAATCCTGTGAAAAACCCTTTACATCAATATTTCATCTAGCCAGCCATGAAAATTTTTTCCAACAACACTTTTTATTCCAAAATAATCAGTTTTACAACAATGTTAAAGAATCCACACTCAATACTCCGAGCGGGAGTGTATTTATACAAAAAAAATTACAATGAAATATCTCATAACAAAGTGAGATATCATTTGAGATGACTAATCATATTTTACAAGAAAATAGGGCCAGATGACTTCATAGATGACAAATAAGGCAACCAAATGGTCTGTGGTCCCTATTCTTGAGAGTGTGATGGAGTTAGGCCCTATGATTTGGCCTCTTGCTATCCTTAGTGTAATTCTGTGGTGGATGTTTTGTTTTTATGTCCCTAATGATACACTTTACCTACATCTGATACTCTTTACCTGTTTGATCTCTATTCATCCTCTTTACCCTCATTGACTGTGGTAAAAATCAAAATTTACCTTTTACCAAGGATAAATTACAAAATTTCAAGCATTTATTCCCACCATTTTGGCTGTAGTATTCTGGTTTTTTGAAGCTTTCTGAGGGTTTCATCTGTTTCTGCATATCTAAAAAATGTAGGCTGAATTGGGAACAAGTGCTTGAGTTCATGCTCGACATAGAATAAGTTCTCTAAGTTGTCATAGAGAACTCTGCCTATAGGGAGTGCTTTTATTCTTGATACACTTGTTGATGGACTTTCTCGATTGCCTACATATTGATTCAATTTAGCTGCATAATCTTTATGCCTCATTAATCTGTCATTAATCACTAAAGGACTGGGTAGCCCTTTATTCTACAAAATGGCAAATTTCTCATAAAAGCATTAATCTCTGCCTACATATCATGACATGTTCTTTCTAAATTTTGCATCAAATTTCTTTTGGTTAATACCCTTTTGATTTCCAAAATGGTCTCTGTTCTGTCTATAATGCTAATTTCTTCAAGCTGGTACTTACACTTAGTATTCAAAAAATTTATGAGCCTGTTGGCTTCCTCACGCATTCTTCCTAATTCTGCTCTTGTCCTTTGGATTTCTTCTTGGACTTCCTTTACTAGATCAATCTGCTCAAAAGTTACTTGGATGGATGGCCAAACATCATTTATGGATTAAGTGATGTTGGCCCAAATGATTTTATTAATTTCTGCCAGAGGCTTGTCAACAGTAGGATCCTTTTCTAATGATTTCACTTTATTTTCTAATCCTTTAATCTCTCTTGTCTTTTCTGCAAAATTTATCTTTGATAGATCATAGCTTCGGTCTAGTTTGGCGTACTGTTATTTTACCTTTTTTAGCTCTGAAACTTGTAGTTTCATGTCATCCATTGACTTTATTAATTCCTATGTGCTCAAATTGGCAGTGCTACCATGTGCTAATCCTGTTGTTGTTGTACCTGTGACCATCTCTACTATGGCTACTGGGATGTTTGGTGCTAGTGTTGTCCCAAGTGTAGAAGGGACTGCAATTGAGACTACTGGTATCACATCGGGAGACTAAGAGGTTGAATCTCCTTGCTTGTTCTTCAATGATTTTTCTAGTTCTTTTTCAGTCTCATTCAGGCGTTCATTAAGTTTTAAGAGTAAATCCATCAGTTCTTCTTCAGATTTTTGCTTTATGATCTCAACAGTTTGTGGATGCCTTGAAGGAGACAGCTTTAGCTACCTCCTCATGGTATAAATATCTTCATCCTTATTTTTGATTAATGATTCTTTAGCCTTCACAACTTTGGGATCATGACCCAATCCAATAATTATTTCTTCTAAAGATTTGATTATGTTATCTTTAGCCTGGGAGGAGGCTTTCTCCAAGCGTAGTTGAGCAGTTTTGTTATCCAAATAATTTTGTAACCTATGGCCATAATTTCCTTACCAGTCAAGGTTGAATAAATCATTTCTCCAGTTTGTTTGTGCAATTTGATGTGATCCATAAGATGAATATCCTTTGCCATGACCTCCAAATTTGTTATCAGATAATCTGCTACTGATTGGAGTTCTTAGACTTTAGTCTTGAATTAGCTCATTATCATTTTTCCCTCTTTAATGTCATAGTCTAACATTAATCTCTATTGATTTGTGGGGACCATTTTCAAATATTGATTGTAAATTTGAAGCCTCAATGGATCATTCTTGTCTTTTATTTCTGTAAATGTTTTCTTGATATCTGAGGCATCTTTCCCTAGTGGCCTGAATTATGATACCTCTGCACTTTGCTACCTTTCCAGCTCCTGTCTTTGTGAGCGAGTGGATGTTCCTCCCACTGGAAAAGTATGCTAGCTATCTACTCCTTTCCTCTGACTATCTGAGGTCTCTTCAACAAATTCCTCCTTTGAAAGGGGGATTTAACCTTTGCCTTTTTGTACCAGGATGCTCTGAGGGTCCACTGCCAGGGGTAGCTACTTCTCTGTCTCTCTTTTTATTCCTTTCCTCATTCAGAGGATTCTGCATGTTTGGAGTTTCTTCTACATTGGTTTGAGTTTGAGGAGTTGGCATTTGGGACTCTTCTTTGGAAGCTTTAGACTGCTTTGACATTGTAGACTTTTATGTGGTTTGAATGATGGTTTCTAATTCCTTGCCTTTTGATGCTTCCGTGGTTGGTGTGTTGATTTCCTGTGAAGGTTGCTGGGAGATTCCAGTAATAGATGCACCAATTCCTGATCTTTGTCCCTGCCCAAAAGAATCCAAGTCAAGTGTTTTCTTAAAATCTTTCATAACGTTCTCAATATTGACATGTTCACTATAATTTTCTACTAAGGTCCCTTCTCTCCATTCATTGATATTTGCAAACTATTCAATCTCTCAGATCCTATAGTGAATGTATAGTGATAATCTGTTCTTCATTCTTCTATCACATATAAAGCTATTAGGGTCATATGGTATCCACGCAAAACTCTTTTGTAACTTAAGATGATCTAAAATTATTTCAGCTTCTCTCCATGCCTCCCTGGTATTGCAAACAAAAGGGCCTAGCTAATTCTTCATTCTAAGCTGAGCTTTCTTCTTAGCATTATAAAAATGGACTAGGTCTGCATTTATCATTTTCCTGAAATATTCCAATGCAAAGAGTCTCATTGGAACGTACTTTGGTAGCTTAAAAGGGTAGAGTTCACACCCATAGATCCAGATTTCTAAATGGTTCTTATATAGATACCAATCACCTATCTTGTACTGCTTAGAGAGCTGGAGGATCTTCTTCATATCACCACTGATCCTAGGAGGAGAAACTCCTGTCAATAAAGTGGTTGTTGGATGGACAAATAGATCAATGAACTCATTGTAGGTGTAAGGGGTATCAAGGGACTTATGGAGAATGGGACTCCAAAATATGATAGACCTGGGGTTTCCTTTGGTGTCAAGCTTCCTGATAGGGAAAGGGAAGTTATCTGACTGATAATACAACATAAGATGATAGATGAAAGTGGTATACTTAAAGACTCCCTCATTGTCTAGTCTTAGGAGTTGATCATGAATCTTATTAGCAATATAGAAGGCATAATCATACTTAACAACAAGTGGCTGTCGAGGAGTACAAATTGACAACACTAGGGTTACCTCATCAACGTATTCACTAGTGTTAAATCCCATAACTAAGGATATCATGTCCACTATAAGTCTATCCATATCTATGAAAAAGGTCTATGCATAAGGAGAGGGGCCTTTGGGCTAATGTATTTCTAACATGAAGGTCTGACAGATGTGAATGAGTTCTAATTGGGGTAATTCAGTGGATTTCTCAAGTAAATATCCCATAGAAAGGGGAGTGAGAGCTTGACCAAGGGAAAATTGCAACATTTCATTAATGGATGCAGCTGTTATGGGGAAAAGAACTGTTTGACTTGGGGACCTAAGAACTCTCGGTTGGGGTCAAATTTGCCTGGCATTGATGAATTAGATCAGGGAAAACATGGACTAAGGGGAGAAAACACCTGGGAAGGTTGGATTCCCACAGTCCCAGGATGTCTGAGCCATTTAGGTAGTTGTCCTGGCTTAGCAAAATACCTTAAGGTGATTCTGGTTAGTGGCTCGGTCCTTTATTTGGAAGTCTTTATCTGCAAGAGGTAGATAGTCTAGGTCCTTATGAGGAGCATTGATAGGTGCGACATTCAAAACAGTAGGGGTTTCCATTTCTGGTTCTTATGGATTCAGAAAAGGAATTTGGGTTTTCTGTAGGAAATGGGAAAAATAGCAGGTTTATATGGTAAAACACAGACTTAATTTGTACTAAATTTGGCCTTTCTTTGTGGAATATATAGTGAAAACCAAAACTTGCAGGGTTTCAGCGAAAATCAGATAAATACCTATATTTGCAGATGAATAGTGCAATAATAGGTGTTGATGGTGGCTAACAGATTATGGGCTACTTCGGCTACAAGGTGAAAAAAGGGGGATTTTATGTAATATTGTGAATTTTTCCTAAGTAAAATGGGATTTTACTTAGAAAACGACTTTATGAAATTAAATGAATGGTTTATTGATGATTCTAAGTACTTAGGCTTTTTAAATTATTGGGATGAGTGTCCAGTCACTCCAGAAGTCAGAGAAATGCTCTGAGCCCCTCCAAGTTAGCAAATACCTTACTCCTTATGGGAAATTAGTGAATTATTAGGGAAAATGAGAAGGGGACTTAATCATTGTGAATTTGTTTTGCTTGTGATGTCTTCAATGTAGTGTATGCCTTGGCCTTGCGATGAAAAAAATGAAATATTAACACATTTGGAGACATTATTCATCACACATAGTTCTGCAACATCAACTACCTACCCTAGCTACTTTAACCTGGCATTTTTTCTTCTTTATTAGGGTGCACTTAAACTGGCAAACCCTCTTCAACATACTCTTCTTTTACATAATGATTTCTATCTAAATCTACACTTATTACATCTAAGGGCTCAGATTAAACTGTTCAGCTCCTTTTTATTTACTCTACCTATCTACTTATCTACCAAGATTACACTGTTTGGTCAGATATTTATTCTTTATTTCTACAACATGAAATTGAAATATGAATTAGCAAAGTTTAAGCATTTTGACTATTCAAGAATTGTGGCATGAGTGACAAGCTGCACACAATTATTTATTACACAAAATGAAAAAGTAGTGGCATTTAGACTTGTACACTTCCGTGGTCTTTTTTGTTTGGGGTTCATTTTCTTTCATCTTTTGACCATCTTTATTCTTTTTACCCTTTGATTTTTCTTTTATGGTATACGCTCTTTACATTTTTTATACTTTTTGATTTTTTGAAAATATGGAAAATATTTGCAACACGAAAAGGTATGAACATATTACAAAGCTCATCAAGTCAATCATGACATATAACACCTATTGGTATAGGGGCCTAATAGTGGCTCCACTTGGGGATGGTTTTTCCTGGTGAAAAGTCAAGAACAGTAGATCAGATGGCCTCTGAATGACTTTCAATGTATTCTACAATCTTCTTTTTCCTGTTGCTTTATTATATGTATGACAATGATACTTCTGAAGCTTAGGGCCTTCTCTTCGGGCTTCAACTCCAAAAGTCATTATCCAATCAAAACTATGACATTACAAAGGATATAATATGTACAGGTTAATCATCATGGTAAATTTAATAGGTAGGATCAAAGTAATGTTTTATCTTTTCAACCATTGACTGGTCCTTCTTCTGATGTTGTACCATCCAAGTTCTTAAAATAATATGTATTGTTTCCTTGTAGAGTGTGGATAATGTATGGACCTTTCCATAGGAAGTCAAACTTCCCATGTTTCCCCTTGTCTTCTCTTTTGGAATCCCATCTCAGCACTTTGTCTCTAGGGTGGAAATCGTCTGCTTTAGTTCTTCTATCAAATATCTTCTTGAGCTTTTCCTACCATATTTGGGATCTATGATACACTTCCTCTCTGGTCTGTTGTAGATTTATTGTCTGATTAATCCTCCTTTGGATACATTAGGTTCCACTTGAGCTTCTTGAATTAGTTTCATAACAGGAACTCCCAATGATGAAGGGAATAGTACCTCCATGCCTAGACTAATTCATAAGGACTAGTGCCAATGGATTTTTTAGTTGTCAATATGTCTGCCCATAGTGCATTTATCAATTTCTTATGCCAAGTCTTTTTATTTTCTTCCAACATTTTTTTGATAATATTAATAAGGCTTTTGTTGGAAGACTCAGATAGTCCATTTCCTTGTGGATGATAGGCTGTGGAATGGCCTAAGGTAATGTGGTATTTATTACAAAAATTGATCATCTTTCTTGATTTAAAAGTTGCAGCATTGTCTGTTATGATTTTAGTGGGGCAGCCAAATCTGGATAATATGTTGGTTTCTACGAAACCTATGATTATTGTATCTGTGACCTGTCTGGAAGGTATGGCCTCTATCCATTTGGTAAAGTAATCAGTGGCTATAAGGATCCATTTATGTTGGCTAGAGGAGGGAGGGTGGATTTCTCCAATGAAGTCAAGAACCCATTGTTGGAATGGTTTCTCAGTAGAGATGGGTTTCAGGGGTAAAGGTAATATTTTTCTCTTGCTCTAAAAAATTTGGCGTTTATGGCAAGAGGTAACAAATTTTTTCACATCAGCAAATAAGGTTGGCCAATAGAAACCAGCCCTTAAGATCTTATCTGTAGTCGATTTCTAGTAGAGGTGTCCACCACAGTCTCCTGCATGAAAATATTGAAGTGTCTTGTCAGCTTCATTCTTTAGTAAACAATTCAATAAAATTCCTTCATGATTTTTCCAAAAAAGAGCATTATCTAAAATGCAAAACTTTAAAGCTTTCATCTTCAAAAATCTACTTTTTCTTCTGGACAACTCTGGAGGAGTCTGCAAGTTTTGTAGCACATAGATTATATCATCATACCAAGGGGAATATAAGAAGGCCTGGCTGATTTGTGGAGTCGCCATCTCCTATTCATCATCCAACCCATTTATGTCTAGGGCTTGGCAGTTTGTTTCTACCGTGAGTTTAGCCAATCCCTGTCCATTTTATCAATTTTGTAGGTTTTATTTCAATATCATACTCTAAAATGGTAGTAATCCATTTACCTCTTTTTCCCTCAATTCCATCCTGAGTCAGGATGTCCTTGACAACAACGTTCGGTACATAGGCTACCACATGAGAATACAATATGTAAACTCTAATGTCCTTAATTGTTTTAACAAGTGCAAATGCTTTTTTTTCCATGATTTTGTATTTCAGTGATGCATCTCTAAGTGCTATACTAAAAAAGGCTATGGGTTTCTCACATCCTTGGTCATCCTTTTGTAGCAAAACAACTGCTATATTGTGCTCTAAGGCAAAAGAAAAAATTATGAAATCTCTATCAAATTGGGGACTTGTAAGGACCGATGTTCTGGTCAAAGCCATTTTAATTTCTTCAAATGCTTGTTTGGCTTCTACTGTCCATTTTATACTTGAATCCTTTCTTAACATATTATTGAGTAACCTAATTAATTCTGCTAAATTAGATATGAATCTTCTCAAAAAGTTTATCTTTCCTAAAAAATCTTGAAGTTCTTTGATACTTCTAGGATGAGGTATCTGCAAAATTGCTTCTATTCAGGCAGGATCAATCCAAATACCATCCTTTGAGATAATGTGACCTAAGAGCTTACCTTATTGCGAGCCAAATATTGACTTCTTATGATTTAAAGAGATACCATGTTTTCTGCATTTAAGAAATACTCGTCGGAGATGGTCCAAACACTGCTTATCTGTCTTGGAAAAAAAAGTTAGTTCATCTAGATATATGACAAGAAAATCATGAATCTCTTTAGCAAATGCAATGTCCATTACTCTCTAAAACTTAGCTCCTACGTTTTTAAACCCAAAAGGCATTTTAATCTACATAAATGTGCCCCATGGTGTGGTAAAGGAAGCTTTTCTTGATCATCAGGGTGAACTAGTATCTGGTTATACCCTGAAAATCCATCCAAATGTGAAATCCTGGAGGCTCCCACTACCCTTAGCAAAATGTAATCCATCTTAGGTAAAGGGTAATTATCCTTTAAAGAAACTTTGTTTACATTTCTCAGGTCTACGCATAGTCTTATTTCACCAGTTTTCTTCCGAGGTACTAAATTAGATACCCACTCTGAAAATCTTATAGTTACAATTATCACTGCCTCATACATATGTTTAATCTCTTTCTCAATCAGTGGTAGTAATACAGGGTTGATTCTTTTGAGTTTATGTTTGAATGGTTTTTGGTCTTCCTTCAAAGGTATGGTATGCTAAATTATTGAGGTATCATATGATTTCAAATCCTCATAACTCCAGGCAAAGACATATTGGAATTCTCTCATGAGTTCAACATATTTTAACTTTTGGTTAGAAGGTAAGGACTTTGATATTTTTACCATTTTTGGATTTTCTTTCGTTCCTAAGTTATACTCTTCAATGTCTACTTTTAGTGGTTCCATCTTTGGTTTCTTAGGAATGTCATTAGAATCAAAGAGGTCCTCTAAAGGAGTTAATCCTTTAGGGAGATGATTGTCTTTTAGATCAATGATCTCTATTTCTTCTTCATTTATCTCATCAAGGTCCATCTGTTTTAAGTCTTGAACTTCTTGTTTGGTGAAGGTTGTGGGATGAAGCATTTGAATTGAAATGTTTTCTACAATGTTGGCATTTACTTCATCTATCTATTTAGTAGCATAAATATCTATGTGACTATGATAAAATTCACTATCTAAAGTCAGAAAGTTATTAATTTTCTCATCAATTGTCGAAAACTTGCCAATTCTTTACATTGTCAGGGATGGCTAGCCTATGCCTAATTTTAGCAGTGACTAGTGGTTAGTCTCGAAAGGTAATTTACAAGTACTGGCAAACATGGCCAGACTGTGAGAATGTAAGTTGTGCTTCCTAGATACGACTGCAAGCTGAGTTTCCAGAAAAGTATTAAGAATCTCTAGAATTGTTCCCCTATAGTATCGTTATCTAGAATCTCTAGTAAGGTACTTTCCTTTAATCTGATTAATAATTAATTCTGAATCACCTATAACAGAAACTCTAATGGCTCCTAGCCTTTTTACAATTTTAAGTCCTAGCAAAAGAGCTTCATACTCTACCATATTGTTGGTGCATTTAAAATTCAGCCTATAGGCATGGCCTTCAGCATGGTCATTTTCTAAGTTATGCACCCAAATTCCTGCCCCTACCCCTAATTTATTTACTGAACCATCAAACTCTAAGTGCCAAAGAATTTCATGGACATAATCAGTGTTAGGGGTAGTGGGAATTTGTTTTACTGTGGGCTTCAATTTTTCATTCTCATCGAGTTTATCTTTGTCGTCTGATTTGTCATTTGTATCTGAGATTTCCTAGATCTGAACACTTGTTTTCCCTATTTCAATTTCTTTTGGTTTTGCTGTTAAAACTTGTTCATTGTTGGTAGGATTGATTTCGGCATTATATAGAATAAATGAATCCATATCTGAGTGTACTGAGTAGATAGGGAAATTTTGTGGTTTCTTTTGGCTACTTACTACATATTTCGTTAATGTCTCTCAATATAGCTTCTTAAGTTGGCCGAAAACAGAGATAGTAGCATAAGACATGTTCAACTGTAGTGATCCTTTAAGTTTAGCACCCCAGGACCTGGATAATAACATTCCATATTTTGGAGGAATATCTAATACTACTATATCCATTAAGATTTTTTTAGCAGGATACTGAACTAAATAAACACACAAGTCTTTTATTAACTCTAAACATCTCACTTGGCTTGAATAAAAATAAAAGAGATCTTTACAAGGTCTAGTGATGTCAAGATATAATTTCTCCATTACAGACTTAGGCATTAAGTTGTGAGATGCCCCAGAATCAAACATGGTGTTGTGAAGGATTTTGTCTTGAATATTTAAACTCACATAGAAGGGAGGCACACTTCCTTCTAGGTGTTTCTCATTCACTTCAGGGCCGAAGATTAGTTCTGGTTGGTCATCAAAAACATTTACAGAGTCTTCGGTTCTAGTGATTTTAAGTGATATGTTAATTTGTTCTCAGTAAGCATTATGTTTGGCTAATTCAGACAGTGGAACAACTAGCTTTAGTTTGCCTACTTCAGCTTCCATATTGAAAGGTTTTTCAGTTTGGGCTTTAGTTTTTCGAACAATTGGATTCTCTCTATTTTCTGGGTTTCAGTGTTTTTATCTTTTTCAGGAGTAGGGTTAGCATTTAGATTTTCTCCTAAATTAACTTCGGAGGTTCTTCCATAGCTGCCTTAGAGGTAAGGGGAATGGAAGAGTCTCTGTTATTCTATTGATTGTCAGATATAACTTCTATTATTGGATTAGAGGGGTTATTGTTAGGTCTAGAAAAAAATTGTACATGTGGAGGTACTGCTTGACCTTTAGCTGGTTGTTTTGGACCTTTCCGTTTGTTGTTATCAGGAATATCAATTCTTCTACTTCTCAAATTATACTATTTGTGAACTTCGTAGATAGTTGTGTCATATCCCTCCTTGAAGTCAAATGATTCTCCTAACTGAGTTTGAAATTGTTTTACAACATGAGCCTCTTGATATTTTTGAGTTAAAAACACTTCTCCTTCATTGTTAAGTTGCATTAGATTTATCTGAGTATCCTCAGGAGGATCCTAGGAGCTAGAAGCTTCTATGTAATTCTCTTGGAAAGGGGGTCTAATGTTCTGATCAGGGCCAGTTCTCCTAGTGTTTTGATTTTGGTTTTTTCAGAAATTGGGATTCCTCCCTGTATTGGTTGGTTGATCCTCCCAAGGTGATTTTCTTTCTATGGTTTCTACTTTATCCCCTAGTATTTCCATTCATTTGATTATAGAATCCAGTTTCTATTCCACAGGTGAAGATTCTTCTTTCAGTGGTATCCTTCTTTCACTTCTAACCTTTGCACGTTTTGACATCAAATTAGCCTCAACACTGACAGCTATACTTTGCATTTATTCTAAAGTTCTGGGGGCTCTTTCCCTTAGACGAAAAGCCATATCTGAATAAAATCCATTTGGGAACTTGATCAGGGATAAATCAGGTGGGGGTCTAAGGTTTTGAGTAATTGCATTGTAAACAACATTAAACTTAGTGCAATAGTCTTGCACAATTTCCTGAGTTCCTCTCTTAATATTTTCATACTCTGATAAGATCTGCAGAGGATCTTTCTTCTTCTCCCAACGATCTAAGAATTGTGTATAAAGGGCTTCTAGGTTATTTATGATTTTTTCTCTTAGAGCTCTAAACCAAGTTTTGACTTCACCTGTTAAACTTTAGACAAATATCCTCATTTTTATATTGTCTACATCAATGTCATATATTTCAAAATAGTCAGTCATTTTGTTGATATGTTGTTGAGCTGTGTAGGTACCAGTGCCATCAAATTGAGTGATTTTACTTTGATAGTCTTGGGGCATGGTACCTAAGTTGGTAGGTAAATTTAGGGGGGTATACTTGTTTGCCATAGTTGGAGATAGTGATGGAACAGTAGATGGGGTAGGGGTAACAATAAGAATGTGAGTTATGGATGGAGGGGTAGAAGGAGGGGTTTATGGCGGAGTAGTTTTGGTTTGAGATGTATGAGGGAAGGATGTGGAACTTGAAGAAGTAGCAGTGATTGTAGAGGGATCAAGTGTTCTTTCAGAAGTGAGTTCAGATTTTATTGAATTTTGTAAATATCTGTCAATTGAAACACTGACAACCTAAAATTGTAATTATTCAATAAATACAAGGTCTGGAAGCAAGTGGATCAATTCAGACTCAGGAAATGTTATCAACAAAGAGGTTTCAAGCTACTCATCAAAGGGCTCATCCTCAAGATAAACCCACTTTACAGGGCAAGATGTTGATCTGTAAATAGGCCGAGAACTAGCAGTACTTTCTTGACTTTCCTGTCTACTAAGAATTCTAAGAATCAGATTAGGGTTATCGAACACAGGTAGTGGATTTAGGTCAGGATTTGACCTAGTGTAACGAGTCCTTTCGAAGCCATATTTCTTGGTTATGGTTTTCTGAATTAATATCAACAACAAATTCTGTGTTTTCTTTAGGATTTTTGAGATTTGAATTTAGAATAGTCCTAAAGATTTGTTTAATTGCGGAACTAGTTCAGGTTCATTTCATAAACTAGACCAGAGATAGACTGAAGTAGCATTCATCTACTTATGATCTTGCAAAGTAAGAGCACCTCGAAGGCTACCTAGCTAACTCTAGGCTCCATCTGTAGTTTATAAAGTAAACAATAATAATAACAAATTTTCGTTCCCTAGTGGAGTCACTACTATGTTGTCACTCAGATTTTTCCAAAAGTTGTAAAAGGGGAAAGGGGTCCAAGGTAACCACAAACCAATCTTTTAGATACAGAATCTAGCCAATTTGTATCCAGAGAGGGCTCTCTCTTTAAGTTTTAGCTTTGTTTTATAAGGTTTAGGCTAATTATTAGAGCTTGGCGCTTTGTTTGAATTTGGTGGTGAAGTTCAATAGAAGAGGGGTAGAATTGAATAGTTTAGTCCATTGGGCTAATGTAATTAGGTAAAATGGCTCAACTGGATTTGGTTTTTCAATAAAGGATGGCTTCACAGGGCAAGATAGTTGAACAGGGGGCAAATAGAGACTTAAGAATATGGAATGGACTTAAAGGGTTAAAGGGAAATTAAGAATCCTTCAACATGCTTTAAAAGAGTAGAACATGACTAATCATCAATAAAGAGAAATTAAGAATTCTTTAGTATATGATTAAAATGAATAAACTAGGAAACAGGAGAAATTAAAAATTCATTGTTTATGCTAGTTTAGAAAAAAACATTGTAAACAAAAACGATTGAACACAAATTGCACTTAAGCACTTTCTGAATTATTCTTTTTCGTTTTAATATTTAGATATGGAATATAATGAATATAATAAACTAGAAAACATTAACATATGAGATATAAGATACTTATTTGTTTGATTTCCTACACATGAGTCCTATGAAAAGTCCTTTACATCAATCCTTCATCCAGCTAGCTATGAATAATTTGTCCAACATCACTTTTTATTCCAAAATAATCAGTTTTACAACAATGTCAAAGAATCCACACTCAATACTTTGAGTGGGGGTGTATTTATACAAAAATACTTTACAATGAAATATCTCATAACAATGTGAGATATAATTTGATATGACTAATCATATTTTACAAGAAAATAGGGCCAAAACCGAATCATTTGCTATCCATATTCTTGAGAGTGTGCTGGAGTTAGGCTCTATGAATTGGCCTCTTGTTGTCTTTGGTGTAATTCTGTGTTGGCTGTTCTATTTTTATCTTCCTACTAATACACTTTACCTGCATCTAATACTCTTTACCTATTTGATCTTTATTCATCCTCTTTACCCTCATTGACCGTGGTAAAAATCAAAATTTACCTTTTACCAAGGATAAATTACAAAATTTCAAGCATTTTTTCCCACCATTTTGGCTATGGTATTCTTGTTTTTTAAAGATTTCTGAGGGTTTCATCTGTTTCTGTATATTTGAAAAATGTAGGCTAAATTGGAAACATGCGCTTGAGTTCATGCTTGACATAGAATAAGTTCTCTAGGCTGTCATAGAGAACTCTACCTGTAGGAAGTGCTTTTATTATTGATACACTTCTTGATGAACTTTCTTGATTGCCTACATATTGATTCAATTTATCCACATAATCTTTATGCCTCATTAATCTATCATTAATCACTAAAGTACTAGGTAGCCCTTTATTCTGTAAAATGGCAAATTTCTCCAGAAAAGCATTAACCTCTGCCTGCATGTCCTGACATCTTCATTCTAAATTTTGCATCAAAGTTCTTTTGGTTAATACAATTTTGATTTCCAAAATGGTCTCTATTCTGTTTGTAATGCCAATTTCTTCAATCTAGTACTTACTCTTAGTATTCAAAAAATTTATGAGCCTATTGGCTTCCTCAGGCATTCTTCCTAATTCTACTCTTGTCCTTTGGATTTCTTCTTGGGCTGCCTTTACTAGATCAATCTATTCAAAAATTACTTGGATGGATGGCCAAACATCATTTATGAATTGACTGATGTTGGCCCAAAGGATTTCTTAATTTCTGCGAGAGGCTTGTCAAAAGTAAGATCCTTTTCTAATGATTTCACTTTATTTTCTAATCCTTTAATTTCTCTTGTCTTTTCTGCAACATTTATCTTTGAGAGATCATAGGTTCCATCCAGTTTGGCATACTATTCTTTTACATTTTTAGCTCTGAAACTTGTAGTTTTATGTCCTCTATTGACTTTATTAATTCCTCTATGCTCAAATTGGCAGTGCTGCCATGTGCTAGTCCTACTATTGTTGTACCTGTGACCATCTCTGCTATGGCTGTTGGGATGTTTGGTGCTAGTGTTGTCCCAAGTGTAGAAGGGATTGCTGTTGATACTACTGATATCACATCGGGAGGCTGAGAGGTCGACTCTCCCTGCTTGTCCTTAAATGATTTTTCTAGTTCTTGTTCAATCTCATTCAGGCGTTCATTAAGTTTTAAGAGTAAATACATCAGTTCTTCTTCAGTTTTTTGCTTTATGATCTTAGCAGACTGTGGATGCCTTGAAGGAGGTATCTTTAGCTGCTTCCTCAAGGCAACAATATCTTCATCCTTCTTTTTTATTAAGGCTTCTGTAGCCTTCACATCTTTGGGATCATGACCCAATCCAATAATTATTTCTTCTAAAGACTTGATTCTATTATCTTTAGCCTGGGAGGAGGCTTTCTCCAAGTGTAGTTGGGAATTTGTGTTATCCAAAGAATTTTGTAACCTATGGGCCATCATTACCTTACCAGTCAAGGTTGAATAAATCGTTTCTCCAGTTTGTTTATGCAATTTGATTTCATCCATAGGATGAATATCCTTTTCCATGACCTCCAAATTTGTTCTGAGATAATCTACTGCTGATTGGGGTTGTTGCACTTTAGGCTTGAAGTAGCTCATTATCATTTTTTCCTCTTTAATGTCATAGGCTGACATTAATCTCTGTTGATTTGTGGGGGCCATTTTCAAATATTGATTGTAAATTTGAAGCCTCAATGGATCATTCCTGGCTTTTATTTCTATAAATTTTTTCTTGATATCTGAGGTGTCTTTCCCTGGTGGCCTAAAAGACGATACCTCTGCACTTTGCTGCCTTTCTAGCTCTTGTCTCTATAAGCTAGTGGATGTTCCTCCCACTGGAAAAGTATGCTAGCTATCTACTCCTTCTTTCCTCTGACTCTCTGTAGTTTCTTAAACAAATTCCTCCTCTGAAAGGGGATTTAACCTTTGCCTTTTTGTACCAGTCTGCTTTGAGTGTCCACTGCCAGGGGTAACTACTTTCCCATCTATCTTTTTATTCCTTTCCTCATTTAGAGGAGTCTGCAAGTTTGGAGTTTCTTCTACATTGGTTTGAGTTGGAGGAGTTGGCATTTGGGACTTTTCTTTGGAAACTTTAGGCTTTTTTGACATTGTAGACTATTCTGTGGTTTGAATGCTAGTTTCTAATTCCTTGCCTTTTGATGTTCCTATGGCTGGTGTGCTCATTTCCTGTGAAGGTTGTTGCGAGGTCCCAACAATAGATGCACCAATTCCTAATCTTTGTACTTGCTCAAAAGAATCCAAGTCAAGTGTTTTCTCAAAAAATTTCATAACATTCTAAATATTGAACTGTTCATTATCATTTTCTAATAAGGTCCCTTCTCTCCATTCATCCATATTTGCAAACTATTAAATCTCTTGAATCCTATGGTGAATGTATGGTGACAATTTGTTCTTCATTCTTCTATCACATATAAAGCTATTAGGGTCATATGGTATCCACCCAAAACTCTTTTGTAACTTAATATGATCTTCTAAAATTATTTCAGCTTCTCTCCATGCCTCCCTGGTATTGCGGACAAAAGGGCCTAGATGATTCTTGATTTTAAGCTAAGCCTTCTTCTTGGCATTATAGAAATGGACTAGGTCTTCATTTACCATTTTCCTGAAATATTTCAATGGAAAGAGTCTCATTGGAACGTACTTTGGTAGCATAAAAGGGAAGAGTTCACACCCATAGATCCTGATTTCTGAATGGTTCTTACATAGGTACCAATCACCTATCCTGTACTGATTTGAGAGCAGGAGGATCTTCTTCATATCACCACTAATCCTAGGAGGATAAAATCCTATCAATAAAGTGGTTGCTGGATGGACAAATAGATCAATGAACTCATTGTAGGTGTAAGGGGTCTGAAGGGATTTATGGAAAATGGGACTCCAAAATATGATATACCTGGGATTTCCTTTGGTGTCAAGCTTCCTGATAGGGAAAAGGAAGTTCTCTAATGGATAATACAATATAAGATGATAGATGAAAGTGGTATACTTAAAGACTCCCTCATTATCCAATCTTAGGAATTGATCATGAATCGTATTAGCAATATAGGAGGCATAGTCATACTTAATAGAAGGTGGTTGTCCAGTAGTAAAACTTGACAACAAAACTAGGGTTATCTCATCAACGTATTCACTAGTGTTAAATACCATAACTAAAGATATCATATCCACTATAAGTCTGCCCATATCTGTGAAAAAAGTCTGTACATAAGGAGGGGGGCGTTTGAGCTGATCTTTTTCTAACATGAAGGTCTAACAGATGTGAATGAGTTATAATTGGAGTAATTCAGTGGATTTCTTAGGTAAATATCCCATAGAAAGAGGAGTGAGATCTTGACCAAGCGAAAATTGCAACATTTCATTAATGGATGTAGCTGTTATGGGGAAAAAAACTGTTTGACTTGGGGACATAATAGCTCTGCGGTTGGGGTGATAATTTGCCTAGCATTGATGAATTAGATCAGGGAAAACATGGATTGAGGGGAGAAAATACCTAGGAAGGTTGGATTCCCACAATCCCAAGATGTCTGAGCTGTTTAGGTAGTTGTCTCTAGCTTGGAATTAGACATTAAGGTGATTCTGGTTAGTGGCCAAGTCCTTTATTTAGAAGTCTTTATCTGTAAGAGGCAAATAGTCTAGGTCCTTATGAGGGGCATTGATAGGTTTGACATTCAAAACTTCAGGGGCTTCCATTTCTGGTTCTTGTGGATTCAGAAAAGGAATTAGGGTTTTATGTGGAAAATGGGAAAAATAGCAGGTTTATATGGTAAAACATAGATTGAATTTGTACTAAATTTGGCCTTTCTCTATGGAATATATAGTGAAAACCAAAACTTGCAGGGTTTCGGTGAAAATCAGATAAATACCTATATTTGGGGGTGAACAGTGCAATGACAGGTGTTGATGGTGGCTAACAGGTTTCAAGCTGCGTCGGCTGCAAGTTTCTCAACAAGGTGGCTATTGGAAATTTTAGACAGTTGACTTCAACGTTTTTGCATGAGAGCATAGGCTTGTAGCACGAAACAATGAAAATGACATTTTGTTGGTTTTATTACCAAAGTTAAGGTTGGCAGGGGTTTTTTGTTATTCAAACGGATGATGTGCCTGGGAAATGATGTTTTGTCATATGCGGAGGGCGGTAAGCGGTATGATATCGCACTGCTTTTGGAGATGGGTGGGTTTTTTCCGAGGCCCGGCGATTCGACTAGTTGCTTGACACGTGATGGAGGTACGAGGTGAAAACCACTCGGTATGGATAATGACTGTTGGATGGGGAAAGAGCGATCAGAAAGCTGATGGGAGGCGCAATCGGACGAGGTTTAATGTGAGCGGGCCCGATAAAATTAAGAATTAACTAATCGGATCAGAGGTTATGTGATTGGTTGTGGGGTTCTTAATTAATCATGAGGGTTAATTAATCCCACTTAATGCATCGGGGGATTGGGTTGTTAACTAGTTACAGGTTAACTAGTTAATCCTAGTTAAAATGTACTTATGGTTATAATTAACCAAAGGGGTGGGATATATAACATTTTGGGATTTTTATATATATTTACATATTACAAGAAAGGGTAAAATTGTGCGGGAGTTATATAATACATAGGTTAATAGTTAATATGACATGAAATGTAAAAGCGCAAAGTAAAAACATCAAAATGGGTATTTAGACTTAGGCTTAAAGTGAAAAAGGGGTTTTTATGTAATATTGTGAATTTTTCCTAAGTAAAATGGGATTTTACTTAGAAAAAGACTTTATGAAATTAAATGAATGGTTTATGGATGATTCTAAATACTTACGCTTTTTAAATTATTGGGTCGAGGTTCTGGTCCCTCTAGAAGTCAGAGAAATGCTTTGAGCTCCTCCAATTTAGCAAATACCTTAGTCCTTAGGAGAAATTACTGAATTATTAGGGAAAATGAGAAGGGGAGTTAATCATTGTGACTTTTTTTTTCTTGTGATGTCTTCAATGTAGTGTATGCCTTGGCCTTGCGATGAAAAAATGAAAGATTAACACATTTGGAGACATTATTCATCACACATAGTTCCACAACATCAACTACCTACCCTACCTACTTTAACCTAGAATTTTTTGTTCTTTATTAGGGTGCACTTAAACTGGAAAACCCTCTTCAACTTCCTTTTATTTTACATAATAACTTCTATCTAAATCTATACTTATTACATCCAAGGGCTCAAATTAAATTGTTGAGCTCCTTTTTATTTACTCTACCTATCTACTTATTTGCCAAGATTACACTGTTTGGTCAGATATTTATTCTCTATTTCTACAACATGAAATTGAAATATGAATTAGCCAAGTTTAAGTAGTTTGACTATTCAAGAATTGTGGCATGAGTGACAAGATGCACACAATTATTTATTATACAAAATGAAAAAGTAGTGGCATTTAGACTTGCACACTTTCCTGGTCTTTTTTGTTTGGGGTTCACTTTCTTTCATTTTTTGACAAACTTTATTCTTTTTGGCCCTTTGATTTTTCTTTTAGGGTATACCCTCTTTACATATTTTAAACTTTTTGATTTTTTGAAAATATGGAAAACCTTTGCAGCAAGAAAAGGTATGAACATATTACAGAGCTCATCAAGTCAATCATGACATATGACACCTATTGGTATAAGGGCCTGTAATATTCCTCACCCAGAATAACCCTTAAAACCCCGACAAACTCCAACCAAATACGTGCAAATGATATAGTAATCCAGAAGTGATAAATAACAGAGAAACAATGTATAATAACATAAACCGGAAATATAAGCAGATACACAAGAAATGCAACTAAAAATGCTAAGCCATTTTATTATACTAAGCAATAAAATAAGTACAAGAGGTGATCAAACATATGGCACCTCGACTTGCACAAGGACAGGGAAGAAATACTCTCAGAATGACAAGAATGGCCTCTCTATGTGGATGCTACTGTTGCTTCTATAAAACAAATGATGATTTGGGGCTGCTCCCCACCTCAAAAAAGGCTAAAACTATAGATTTAGCCTTTACTCAAGAAATCCAGAAAAACCCAGAAAGCTTTCCTAGAATGGTCAATGCCCGGAAAACACCCTCTTGGGGTTCTGCGTAGTTCCTCAATGGCCCGCGTTGTCACTGAAGAAAACCCCTCTAAAATCTACCTGAAACACTACTAGAAACCTTGCCAAAATCCTCCAATGAGACAAGAGCTAGACCCCTGCTCAATATCCTAGCATAAATGCACCTGCAAACCCTAATCCAGCATTGCAACCAAAAAGAACTGCATCCCTCTCCAAGTGCCACACAATCCTCCAAAACATTAATGAAACTGCTACTGAAATGATAGTAAAACTAGTACTGAAATTCCGATGGAAATACCTTGCCTGAGAAAGCACTCGAAGTCCCCCGGGGCTAAGGGTGAGATCTCCGAATGGAGACACTCAATGCACTAAATAGTGTTGCAGACTAGCTAAATAGCCAACCTGCTCAAAAGTCGAAACGACTAGCTCAAAATGCACATAAATGAATGATACAAAATGAGGGGGCTCCTATCTATTTTATAGCCTCTGCCTCTCACAATCCCTAGGCTCACCTCCTCCTGCATGAATCCCCTCTTGCCACATGTTCGTTTCCTCCTACGCAGTTCCTCCATGTGTCGGCGTGGGCTCCATTTCTGCATTCCATTTTTTGCCCCCTTGGTTCCCCTTTAAGTTGCAACATTGTTCTACCTAGGAAGTGACTTTTATTCTAAAGTGATTTATGTCCCCCCTTCTTCACCTTTTATTTACCAGTAACTATAGAAGGCAAAAATTGTACAAAATCGACTATTCCAATTAGCCATAGCTAATTATGAATATTACAGCCTCCCTTGGAAAAATATTGCTTGTCCTTAAGCAACTGAAGTGATGGATGTTGTAAAATCTTCTCACTCTCCCAAGTGGCATCCTCATCTGGAAAATTCTTCCACCTCACGAAGAATTCCTAGACCGTCCTACTCCGTAGTTGCCTCTCCCTAGTGTCAATGATAGCCTCTGGCTGCAATACCAAATGCGCCTCATCATCCATGGGTGGTAATTCATCTGTCACAGTCACCAGTTGCCCCAATGGCTTCTTCTGGCATGATACATGAAAAATGTTATGAATCTTGCTGCCTTGGGGCAGCTCCAACTCATATGCAACCTATCCAATACTGTGTATCACCATCTATGGTGCATAAAATCGGGGCTTGAGCTTCTCAACCCCCTTCTGCTTCAGTGGCGACTGTTGGTATGGCTGTAATCATAGGTAGACCATGTCCCCTACCTTGAAATTCCTCTCCACCTGACCCATGTCGGCATACAGCTTCTGCTGGTTCTGCATTAGCCATGTTATCGTTGAGAGCTTGGAGGATATCTTGACTCTCTTAGATCCAAATCTTGGCTCTAGGAGCCCTGATATCACCAAACATCATGTCGAAAAAAGATAAAGGATGATACCCATATAAGGCATACAATGGTGACATGCCAATGGACATGTGATGTGAAGTATTGTAGCAGTACTCCCCCAGATGCAACCACTTCAGCCATGCTCGCTGCTGCCCACTAACATAGTTATGCAAGTAGCCCTCCAACCACTTGTTAACTATCTCTGTCTATCCATTCATCTATGGGTGATATTTGGTACTCAGTGTTAACTCCGTCCCCACCAATCGGAAAAGCTCCTACTAAAACCCACCCATGAAATGGCTATCCCTATCACTAACGATGGTCTTAGGAAGACCATGTAGCCTGAAGATCTCCCTAAAGAATAGCTTGGCCACCTGTGCTATTGCATAGTGCATGGATATGGCAAAGAAATGTGTGTCCTTCGTCAATCGATCAACAACGACAAAGATACAATCCTTTCCCTATACCATGGGCAACACTGTAATGAAGTCCATCAAAATGCTCTCCCATATCCCTTCCAGAATAGGAAGAGGCTGTAATAAACCTGCGGGATGGCTCATCTCTCCCTTGTTCCTCTGGCAAACATTGCACTCCCGGATGTGCTGGAGTACGTCCTCCTTGAGGCCCTTCCATGAGAACCTCTCTCTAATGGGCCTGTAGGTTTTGGTAAACACCTAATGTCCTGCCAAAGGTGAATCCTATGATGCCTGGAGTACCTTCTTCTTGAGCTGTGACGCCTTAGTCAAGGAGACCCAGTCCTTGTAATAGATGATCTCATCGACCACCCTGTACCTGTCATTTGCCACCTGCCCATCCAGAACCTCACATGCAAACCTGTCCTTGGAGTACTCTACTAAGAGTTGAGCCCTCTAATCTATATCCAAGCTCATAAGAGACGACATGGCTAGTCTACTTGAAAGGGCATCTGCTACCACGTTGTTCTTACCCTTGACATACTCAATGTCAATTTCATATGCTTGGATCTTACTAATCCACTTCTTCTACCGCTCCTGTAGCTGCTTCTACTCCAAAAATAACTTGAGGCTCTTGTGATCAGTCCTCACCCTGAACCTATTGCATACCAAATATTGTTGGTATTTAGCCAATGCATGGATCATGGCCAACATCTCCTTGTCATATATGGAATACAACCTCTCGTGTGGAAGGAGCTCCTGAATCTCAAATGCTATAGGGTGACCTCCCTGCATCAATATTGTGCCGATCCCCTCTCCTGACGCATCACACTCCAAGATAAATGGCTGCATAAAATCTGGCAATGCAAGCACTGGGCAACTACTCATAACCTCCTTGAGCCTGTCAAAGGCTCGCTGCATTATATCTGGCCAACTGAATGCCCCCTTCTTCATCAAATCTGTCAGGGGTGTAGCAAGCTGTGGGAAACCTTTGATGAACTTCTGGTAGTAAGTGCAAATGCCAATGAATCCTCGAAGTTCCGTCATGTTTCTTGGCTCCGGCCATTCCTTGATGGCCCTGATCTTCTCCTCGTGGACCCTCACTCTATCCACCCTTATGATGTGTCCCAGATACAACATCTCCGTTAACACAAACTCACACTTGGAGAGTTTGGCATAGAACTGCTGCTCCTGTAAGATACACAATATTGTCTCAATGTGCTAGAGATTCTCCTCCCAAGTCCTGGTATAAATGAGAATATCATCGAAGAATACCAACACAAACTTCCTCAAATGACTACGGAAGATGTGATTCATGCAGGACTGAAATCTAGCTGGGGCGTTGGTTAGCCCAAAAGGCATTGCCAAGAACTCAAAGTACCCATAGTGACACTTGAAGGCAATCTTGGGAATATCCTACTCCCTCACACTAATATGATGGTACCCA
Organism: Pinus taeda; assembly: GCA_000404065.3. NCBI lineage: Eukaryota > Viridiplantae > Streptophyta > Pinopsida > Pinales > Pinaceae > Pinus > Pinus taeda. The sequence continues at coordinate 8,760 of APFE030067566.1, read as the reverse complement.
AATCTCAAATCAATATTTGAGAAGAATTGTGCTCCCCTCAACTCATCCATCAACTCATCAACCCTGGGTATGGGGTACCTGTTCTTCAAGGTCTTCTTGTTCAGGGCCCTGTAGTTAATGCACATCTTCAATGTACCATCCTTCTTCTTCACCAAAACTACATAAGAAGCAAAAGGACTCATGCTCGGATGAATGTGCCCAAGTGCTAGCAACTCCTAGATAGCCCACTCAATCTCGTCCCGATAGGCCTTGGGGTGCCTATAGAGGGTGGTGATCACTACTTGGATGCCCTACTCAAGCTCAATAGTGTGCTCAAACCCACGATCTGGTGGTGTATAATCTCTCCAAACTCTATGGCATACCGATCAAGGATGGATTGGATCTCTGGATGTACCATCTACCTTGTAGTCCTTGCCTCTGATGCACACAGCTCCATTACCTACTCTATGTCTCCCTTTCGGAAGACTGTCTCCATTTGATGAGCCGACATAGTCTAGGGTGGATATGTGTGATGTCCCCATATCTTCTCATGCCTCTCAGTCCTCTCATCATCCCACTCCATCTCTAGGGTCTTCCAATCTGTCGTGACCTTCCCTAGAGTAATAAGCCATTGGACACCCAGTATCATGTTGGTGTCCAGAATATCGACCACGAAAAAGTGGTCAGTCAATGTGTAGGTGCCCATCATCACAAAAAAGTCTGGAACATAATGAGCACACGTCATGGTCTGATCTCCTGGGACCAATACTGAAAACCCATAGAAGCTCTTTGTTTAAATACCTTTCCTCTCAACCATTTGTGCATCAATGAATTTGTGGGTTGCCCCACTGTCAACCAAAACTGATACGAGCTGGCCTCGTACTGTCCCTCATACGTGTCATGTCAGATACTTGGGAACTCCTCGCAACGCTGCAAGGGCCCCTTCGGTGGGTGCAAAATATGCACCACCTGTTGCTGGTGGTGGAGATGGCAAAGGTCCCTATATGGTATGGCTATCTCTTGCCTCCACATCATCCTCATCATCCTCTTCTCCACTACTCTCAGAGAATACCTCAATACAATGTGCTTTTCTAGTAGCACATCTATGTCCTGGTGCCCATGGCTCCTGATAGGTGAAGCACAACTGCTTGTTCTTCAGCTCCCTCCTAGCATCGTCGTCAAGCTGTACTCGTCCTGGATTCCCCTTTGGATGAGGAATCCCCGCATCCTTCCCCTTAGAATGAAAAGTATGTCTCTGGGGATAAGGTGTCCGGGTCCTAGGTAAGACATCCTGTAAATCCCAAGTCCTGCTGATATCGTCCTGGAGTGTGGCTGGTCTAGTGGATCATACTAAACCCTGAAGTGGCTCTGCTAACCCGTCAACATACATATAGACCCTCCGTGCCATGGATAGGTTTGGCACAATCACAAAGACCCTCAAGAAATTTGCAATGTAGGTATCTGGGCTCCCTGTCTGCTTGAGCCTTGTTAGCTCAAAAAAATGCTTCTCTGGATCACTTCGATCAAATCACTCCATCAATCTCCTAGTAAACTCAACATAGGTCATCACTGTGGAGTGTCCTAATGTAACCATCTGACCACCAGTCCTGGGCCTCGCCATCCAAATGCAATGTTGCCACCTTGATGACCTCTACCTCCGACATTTGGTTAAGCTCGAAATAAATGTCCAGCTTCTCCACCCAAGACTTTGTCAAACTGTTTGATGAGCCATCAAATGTAGGCAAGTGGAATCTACTTGCTGCACAGTGGATATTGCCATCATGGTAATGTAGGTAATGTCTGTGATGGTCACGGGGTCTGCTATCTCGCTGGAGCTGAACAAAATCTCTGAATGAGAGGGCTTCCCTAAACTCCTACCCATAGGCTTGGTACTCTGCAAAATAATCGCCCATATGTTCAGGCTCTACCTCCTGCTATGCTATGGCCTGCGTGTCTGCTCCTAAGAAAGTGGGCATGGTTGAGCGTGTAGGGGCATGTGAGGCCACCTATTGCTCAGTATCACGCTACTCTGGCAAGTGATGGCATGCACCTGATCCCTCACCAATTTGAAAAACTCATGGGCTCTCCCGCTATCTGGCCTCTACTGCCGCGAATCTTTGCCCCATCACCTCAATCTGCCTTGACATATCCTGCACTGATTTGAGGAGCATATCCATAAATCTCTTCCCGTTTTCATTAGCCATTTGTTCTACATCCACCATTGGCTCTCTCTGTTCTGCATCTGCCACAGGCTTCTCCTGCTCTACGTCCACCACAAGAACACAGTCTCCCTACCCGTAGGTATTCTCCAACCACGTCTAGTGTCTTTGTACCTCCTACCTCTATAACAAATGTAGGGTTTTTCTCCAGGTGTCATAGATTGCTAGCTCCACAGGCTGAGCCAGATCTATGCTTTGACACCACTGTAATATTCCTAACCTGAAATAACCCTCAAAACCCCAGCAAACTCCAACCAAATACGTGCAAATGATATAGTAACCCATAAGTGATAAATAATAGTGAAACGACGTATAATAACATAAACTGAAAATATAAGCAGATACACAAGAAATGCAGCAAGAAAGGCTAAGCCATTTTATTATACTGAGCAATAAATTAAGTACAAGAGGTGATCAGACATATGGCACCTCGACTTGCACCAGGCAAGTGAAGAAATACTATCAAAATGACAAGAATGGCATCTCTGCATGGATGCTACTACTGCTGCTAGAAAACAAATGATGATTTGGGGCTGCTACCCACCTCAGAAAAAGATGAAACTCTGGATTCGAACTTTACTCAAGAAACCCAAAAAAACTTAGAAAGCTTTCCTAGAATGGCCGACCCCCAGAAAACACCCTCTTGGGGTTTTGCATAGTTCCTCAATGCCTTGCACTGCCACTAAAGAAAATCCCTCTAAACTCTACCTAAAACACTGCCAGAGACCCTCCCAAAATCCTCCAATGAGACAAGAGCTAGACCCTTGCTCAATCTCCCAGCATAAATCCACCTGCAAACCCCAATCCAACACTGCAACCAAAAAGAATTGCATCCCTCTCCAAGTGCTGCGTAGTCCTCCAAAAACTGATGAGGCTGCTATTGAAATGATAGTAAAAATACTACTGAAATACCAATGGAAATACATTAACCAAGCAGGAACTTGAAGTCCCCCGAGGCTAAGGGTGAGATCTCCAAATGGAGACACTCAATGCACTAAACAGTCCTGCAGAACAGCTAAACAGCCAACGTGCTCAGAAGTCGAAACAACTAGCTAAAAATGAACATAAATGAATGATCCAAAATGAGAGGGCTCCTATCTATTTTATAGCCTCTGCCTCTCACAATCCATAGGCTCACCTCCTCCTGTGCGATTCCCCTCTTGCCACATGTTCTTTTCCTCCTGCGCAGTTCCTCCATGTGTCTCCATGGGCTCCATTTCTACGTCCCATTTTTGGCCCCCTTGGCTCCCCTTTAAGTCACAACATTGTGCTACCTAGGAAGTGACTTTTTATTCTAAAGTGAGATATGTCCGCCCTTCCTCACTTTTTATTTACCAATAACTATAGAAGGAAAAAATTGTACAAAATCGAATATTCCAATTAGCCATAGCTAATTAGGAATATTACAGGGCCTAACATGTTCAAGGTAATCCAACTATTAAAAATGGAGAAGGAGAAAAATCCAAATGAGAAATCCTAAATCAGAGGTATTACATGCTTCTCTGAAGGAATAACCTCTTATGCTCTCAATAAGTTGAGATCCCTCTTCTTCCCCAAAAATAAACGAGTGCCAATGCAAATTCCTCTCTCAAAATAAAAATAAAAATACAAAGGTGGAAGAAGAGAAAGGCTTCCTATGTAGAGATGTGAAGTAGGAAACTCCACCAGGGTACTGACCAAGCTTGCTGGTAGTGGAGAAATTCTTGTGTTCCTGCATAACTTAGTCGGGGTACTATCTAGTCCTACTGGTAGCGGAGAAACACAAGAGATGAAAACTTATACTCTCTAAAGCTTAAGCTCATGACCTATTGTAGCGGCTACAACCACCCTCCAAAATTTTGGTTTGCATGCAAATTTTGGAGCCCACCATGGATCCTATGATTGATCATCCTTGGTCACTTACTGGTAAGATGATGATTTCAAGATCCTCTCCTTGATCCTAAGAGTTGTCCATGTTCTCATGTTTATGCAGCCTATGTCATCTTTGGGCATAAGGGTTGTTGTTTATCATGAAAAGGGAATGTTGTCTTGCTTCAAGGGAATGGTGTGTGTATGAGTGGTCATCATCACATAATCATGTTTCACACTCACTTCACACACTCTTTTCATGAAGGTTGTTGCATCAAGAAAAGTATGTCTTATGCATTCTAGATCGCCTAAATTGTGTCACTAAGTGTTTATGTGCAACCAAAGTCAAGTCCTACCAATGTTTACATATGTTTCATTGATCTCACACTTAGCCATTTCACCAAGAAACCTAGCCCCATCCAACTTCCTAGAGCTATGCAATTTTCTTCTGCAACCATCAAGATTCCTCCCTTTCCTACTAAAACTCGACAGTGCATGGAGACACCAACCTCCCTTTCCTATTGAAACCCCACAGGCCACAAAGACACCAACCAACACTGCTCTCCAAAAATGCGTAGAGCATTCAAGTAGCTAGCACTGCTCTCAAGAAATGTGTAGAGCAGTCCAGCTACACTGCACTTAGAAATTACGCAGAAGTGTCCTCCCAAGACCCCTGTTTCGAAGCAGTGCCCAGAGCCTCAAAATTGTGTAATGTTTTCCAAGCTTCCCTATCTTTCTTGCATGCAGAAACTATGCAGAAGGGCATCCCAGGGCCTCATCACAACAACAGACACTTTTCACTGAAATTGAATAGATCTACCTCTGAGTGACTACAAGAAAAGGTGACATGCTGAAATCATTTCCAGGAAGTTGAGGAGAAGGACCAAGGAACCAAGTAATGAAAAATGTTAGGACTACATGTAGACTCCGTTGGATGCATGAACATATTGAGGGTAAGTATGGTAAGTAAATAACACCTTTCGAAGTACACCTCTTAGTTTAGTTCACGGGAGTGCTTGCCATTGTCATATCTTCCTATCCTCAGTAACATGCATGTATGCAAAAACAAAAGGTCATTTTATGTATTTCTTCTACATGTCTTGCTTCCTTTTCACTTGTTTGATGAAGTGTCATCTTCAACATGTTGATTGATATGTCATGCTCGTGACCTTGTTCTAGTGACATTGAAGAGGTTTATTTGATATGTAAACATCCATCACACTCACACATGAATTCACATGAAATGTCGCTCAAGTGTCGTCACGACCGTTGAATGATCTATCACAAGTGTCACGCTTGTCGCTCACACTGTTGGTCAGTCACACTGAGTGTATGTTGTCTTGATGGTTTGAGGTGTCTTATCATCAAGTCATGTCGAGTGTGTGCTCACAAGGTCATGCATGTGCAAAGTTACTCATTGACACACTTAGTCATTTTCCTAAAGCTATGTCAACTAGACCAACCCCAAAAACTAAACCTCCACTAAGCCTCACTGTGTAGTTTTAGCCCTTAGTGGACATGTACTATTTCCCATAATTTCACATACCTTGACAACACCTTTCAGGTAGTCTATGCTAAACAATCTGGAATCAAATTGAATGAATATCACCCAGAACAACACAAAAGTTTCCCAACAAGTCATCTGAAACTGTGCTACCCCTAGGCACATCAACCAAGCCTCCAGCTAGTCATCCAAAGAGTTTGGTCGGGTAGTGACCCCAGGCCTCACTCCTCCACAACATTGCACAAAATCTACCTAGCATGCTCGCTTCCGCTGAATGAAGAAATTGCATAGACATGTTGGACAAACACCCATCTTCCATCACTTCATTGGCCTAAAAAATTGTGCAGTTTTTCCAGCGAGTCACCCTATCAGCAGGCCTCCTGCACATCTTGTAAACTGTGTAGTTTTCATGAGTAGTCTCCCTGATGCCCAACATCCTGCTTAGTGCAGAAACTGCGCAGGGATGTCTAGCAGGCCAGCCTCCTAGCTGTATGCAGTTTTTGCGAGCAGCCTCCTATAGCCTGTGTCATGCGGAAAGAGTTAATCTTGCGGACAAAACCAACCTCCCTAGAAGCCTAAGACTTTCTAGTGAAAAACAAGACAATTAAGAGCAATCCTTATCTAAACATGCATTTATCACACGAGAAACCAAGTGTTTTAGATCCTACCTGTAGTCCAACGTTGTTGTAGTAGTCTAGCCTCGTCAATCCAGATGAGCTCCTCCTTCACTTCAAAACCTGCATTCACTAACAATCTAATGATTACATAACACCTGAATATCTCATAAAATAAAACATATTCAACATATAAACCAAGGAATATATGAAACAATTCATTAATAACAAATTATTGAGAAGAATGGACTTATTTGTATTAATAGGAAACAAAAGAAACCATTACAACCTAAGCCTTGGTGTTGTGCAAGTTCCTCCCAGGGTCCAGCAAGAGTTTTCCTTTACTTTGATAAGCTCACCCACTTCCAAATGAAACAAGAAAGGATGGAAATCTCTCCTCACAAGCTTCTACAAGGAAGTCCTAATTCTAGCAGCATCTACCCTTTGGAATATTCAGCTTTCAACCTCTCCTCCTCTGGCCCAATGCCTGTATTTATAATGCTCTAGAGGAAGTTAATCAGGTCCATCATCAATGGGATAAGCCCCTCTTTGGATGGGGTAGCTCTTCTCTTGATGGGATAAGTTCCTCTTTCATAGGGATACATGAACCATCTAGAGGCACTCAATACACGTCAAACAAACTTCTAGAATGCTCTATAAATGACCACAAGTAACTTTTTTAAGATGAAACCTGTGCCTTTTGACCTTTACAGGAGTACGCACCCACCCCTTTACATGCAAAGCATGCAAGGACGCAGGTATTGTGAACCTGGGATGTGTGCACGCAGGTAAGGATGAGAGAATCTGTGTACCCAGAGATAAATATGTTTTCAATGACTTTCTCTCTTTATTGAAGTTTGACATGGAGAGCAGAGGTATGAGGCTTGCCAAGGAGGATAGTATGACTATTGATGGAGTCATACTAACTACAAATAGTCATGGTGACAAATTTTAGTGTAACAGATTGCCCCCTAAAGTGTGAACCCTGTAATAGATTAGGGTTTTATATCATCTAGGAAGGGTGAAGTACTTTATCATTTCCAGGATTATCTTGTGGAGAGCCCAGTCAGAAGCTGCAATTTTCAACACAAAATACATGTATAAGATTATATCATCGCTGAGGTAGGCATTCCCATACTCAGATCAAAAAACTTTAACTAACAGACTAACTACTACTCTGATACAGGAATGATTTCATAGTACATCATAATCGTAGACTTGTGTATACACAGTATGGACGCAGCCATCTGTTTATAATTGGTCTACAATATAATGAATACAAAACTCCTCACAACCTGGATGGTGGAAACTAGATCCAGGTCTTCATTTCTACTTCCTGAATTGGTACGATTCTAGCGATGCGAATAAATGAGTTGATGTCGAACATGGTAGAAACCACTTGATTACCAGTCAATGATGTAAATGTTAACAAGTGTGAGAGAGACCACCAGTGATGTCAATGGCTCTCAAAGTACCCAGTACAATCCATGAGATGTGAATGAGTGAGTCGATGGCGAACATTTCACGGAGTCCTTCGATCAAAAGTCAATGATGTAAACTGACGTCGAAGGCGAGAAACCTGCCATTGGTGCATGCAGACTTCAAGGTACTGACGATTTCTAAGTCAACTCTCTAGATAATATGCTGATGTTGATAGAAAGTGACCCATCGCAGGCAAGCCCACAACACGAAATCATAGTTCAAGTTGAAGAAATGTTGTTGTAAGGATTGACTCAAGGATGATAAAAATGGATGATAGGTATTTTGCAGTTGAATGTTTTGTTTGCAGACCTCTTGAACACATAACAACACAACAGATGGTTTGGTGACGAATGAATCAAAGCTAATACCCGGAACCCGGCTGAAGAATTTCAATGTGGTTTGATCAACTGTGAGGCGAAGGATTTCCCAACCCAGGTGAATGAAAAAGTGTCGTGTTCAAGAGTGGTAGTAAGGTTTTTCTGAGACAAAGGATATCAAATAGGCTCATTCTTCTCTCCTTTTCCCCCACCATTTCTGGAAAGTACCTCTTTATTTTTTACAAGCTTGAGGAGGATAACATATGCTTGATTATAAGCTCATCCTTCGGATGAGTCCAACTTAGTTTTTGATTCGAACCCTAAGAAGGAGTGGTCCGTTCTTGTTTGTAATAGAACAGGTACTTTACTGTGAAATTTTAACGAGTCCAGTATAGGAGAAACTCAGCGTTTTTCATGTTTAGAGAGTCTGAAAAACTTAAGGAGACTCTAGAATGGACTTTTTCGTAAATTTGTGTCTCCTAAGCCCGAAAAAGTATAAAATAATACCAAGGAGAACCGCTTGATCTTGTGACCAAGGAGTACTTTCATAGTTAGTGTCTTTGACCTGAAAAGTAAAAAGCGATCAAAAACACGTCGTTTTATTTCAAGTATCGAGTTTGAAATGACAAAAACCCGGCAATCTTTTCCTGTTTTTATGGTCAGAAAAGGGCGATAAGGGGACCGTCTTTTAATTCCATTTTAACGAGTGTAAAAGAAACGCTCGGCAATATTTTCATTTTTTGGGAGTCAGAAAAGGGCTTAAAAGATGACTCTGATGTTTGGTTTGTGAAAAATGA
>APFE030067562.1:358-10425 GCA_000404065.3 Pinus taeda | reverse complement strand
ATTAATATAAACAAATGATCTTTGCAACAACCTCACCCTTAAATACTGGCGATATAAACATGGATCCCTTACCTGATAAATGTTATTTAATTGAGACACTATCAATTGAGAATCGAGATAAACTACCAACAAGTCGATCTTATAAGAGATTGCCTCGGATAGAAAATTAATAACGGCAGTATACTCAGCCATATTATTTGAAGCAGGACCAATGCATACGCCTCTTGATACCATCAATTGACCAGTTGGATAATAAAGTACCCAAGCTGAGGAAGCAAGATTCCGAGTGTGCCGACTAGCACCATCGGCAAACCCAAAATAGACCAAGTCATCCATCAACACCTGCAACAGCAGACCAAAAAGTGTTGACATCACAAAGCTCTCGATGATATATGTAAAAATATACATAATATACAAAGAAGCCATTGCCTAACTCCTACTTAAGCAAAGTACTTCTTTAGGTAGAGCCCGTTTCGAGGCTCCGCCAACTTGTTTCCCTCAAAATCGATTAACTCATATGACCCTTTTTCTAAGACTTGTTTAATAATGAAAGGATCATACCACATAGGCTTAAACTTGCCTGCCCCTAAGGCGTCTTTATCTTGGTCATAGACCAAGACAAGGTCTCCCACAGAAAAGACTCGAGGACAGACAGATTTATCATACTGCGTTTTGACCCTTTTCTTATGAGCCTCATTTATCGTGGCGGCATCTTGACACTGCTCATAGAGATGTTCCAGGTGAAGGAGGCGCTCTTCGAGACTCGAAGTCTCTGGAAGGAGCTCTACAGCTAACTTAAGAGATGGAATTTCACATTCGATCGGAAAGATAGATTCCATCTCGTAAGCCAACTGAAAAGGCGTAAAACCAGTAGTAGTCTTTACGGAGGTCTGGTATGCCCAAAGAGTCGAATACAACATAACGTGCCAATTGGACCAATTTTTGTCGATTGTCCATTGGAGTATCGTCTTAAGAGTTTTATTGACTGCCTTGACCTATTCATTGGCCTGAGGATAATAAGGAGACGAATGCTCTTGCCAGAAACCTAATTTAAGAGCCAATTCAGACATCAGTTGATTCTGGAAGTGATTTCCATGATCAGTGACAATCTCTCTCGGGACACCGAATCTTGAGATAACCTGATTGAAAAGAAACAAAGCTGCCGTGTCACTATCGTTTTTATAAGTGGGCATGGCCTCGGCCCACTTCGTAAAGTAGTCTACAGCCACGATAATGTACTTGTGATTCGCTGCTGAAGGTGGATTACAAGTTGTAAAATCAATACCCCACTTAGTAAAAGGACCGACGGTGACAACAGGAAAAGGAGGAGCTGGATGAGCACGCATCTTTCGAGTAAAGATCTGACAAGGGTGGCAACGTTTGACTGCTTCCATGCAGTCTTTAAAAAGTGAAGGCCAAAAATAGCCAGCACATAAGATGCACTGGGCTGTAGCAAGCCCCGATAGATGACCACCACAAGCTCCACTATGGCAATCATTAAGCACAGACTCTGCTTCCTCCAAGGTTAAACAGCGTCGGAGGATTGAATCAACCCCTCGATGGTATAAGGTATCACCAACCATAACATAATTTTTAGCTAGGTGACGTAATATACGTCATTCATCCTTGGAGAAAGTAGAGGGAAACTTCGAAGTCTGGAGATAGACAATGATATCTCCATACCAAGGGTCGAGTGAAGAGATGAGGAATAAATGTTCGTCGGGAAAACTTTCCTCATAAACCGTATCCTCTCCACAAGGCAACTCAGAAATCAACTCAGCGAAAACCATGGATTTCTTAGACTTGGCTGACAAGAACTTGAGATCGAATTCTTGCAAGATGACTATCCATCTATTATATTTTCCCCCAATCACTCACCTATTGAGGACAAATTGAAATGGATTGACCGCCGCTAAGACAAAAGTTTTGCGTACCAAGATATAATGATGGAGCCGCTGGACAACATGGACGAATGCCAAGGCTAACTTCTCAACCGGAGAATAGCGAAGTTCAGGACCTATTAAGCCTCGACTCAAATAATAAATCACATGCTCGGTGAGAGCATCGTCCTCCTGAACTAGAACCATACCAATGGTTGATTCTGCTGCAGCGAGATATAAAAGGAAGTCTCTTCCATAATCCGGTGGACTCAAAAGCGAGGTAGAGACTAGTGCTTTTTTCAAAGCATCGAACAATCGTTGCGCAAATTCATCCCATACAAATGGAACTCCTTTCCGTAGCAACCGCATGAACCCTTTAGTGATCTCGGCATAGTTTGCTATAAACCGCCTTAAGAAATTAGCCTTCCCTTGAAGACTCTGAAGTTGACGAATTGAGGGCGAGGGAGGCAACCAAACTATTGCCTCAACCTTGAAGGGATCAACCTAAATCCCTTCATTTGAAACAATGAACCCTAACAACCGACCGGATGTAACCGTGAAAACGCACTTGTTGGGATTCAACCGGATTTTATAAAAACGACATCGCTCAAAAACCATTCGAAGGTGACTAGAGTGATCAGTTCTCTTTCGAGAACGAGCAACGAGATCATCCAAGTATGCTTCGATGACGTGTTTGATGTCGTGGAAAGCATATGACATGGCCCGCTGAAAGGTAGCTCCAACATTTTTAAGACCAAAATGCATCTTTCTATATGCAAAGGTACCCCAGGGACATATAAAGGTTGTCTTATGTTGATCTTCAAGACGGATAGAAATTTGATTATAACCAGAAAATCCATCAATGAAGGAAAAAATCTCATTACCTGCACACTCGTCGATAATCTAATCAATGAATGGAGTGGGGTAATTACCTTTGGGACAAGCCTTGTTTAGGTCCCTAAAATCGATGCATACTCGGATTGTTCCTTGCTTTTTATCTATAGGGACTGGGTTAGAAACCCAATCAGTAAGAGGAATAGGGTATATAAACCCCGCCTTTAGCAGCTTCTCCACTTCTGCTTTGATAGCTGCTGCATTCCTAGGGTTGACCGGCCAAAGCCTTTGATGAACTGGTTTGGCATTTTCATACGTCTTGATCTCATGTTGAAGTATAGATGGGTCAATGCCAGGCATTTCCTCATAAGACCAAGAAAATACATCCCGAAATTCTTTGAACAGGTCAGTGTAAATTTGAATTTCTTCAGGGGAACACTCAATTCCGATGAAGAGATTCTCGATCATGTTAGGGTCCCTAGAGATGTTTATAGGTGTTGTTTTTGAAATCACTGACATATTACCTTCGGCACGAACGTGTGCTGGAGCCAAAGGGTTTGACACCGTACAAACATCACTAGAACAGAGCTTGGAGAATCTAGATTCTACCTCCTGCAATGGAGGAAGAAAGTATGAACGACAGTGTAAATCTTCCCAAGGTTGATCTATACCCATCATTGCTTCAATAATTTCTTCTTCCGAAGGTAAAACTGAATCTAAGCAGTCCAAAGCAGAGGTAGAATCAAGGCTCCAAGCAGGGGCCACATCGCCATCTAACTCCTCTTCGGAAAAAGGAGCAGAATGGTCATTTGCAAATTTGACTATAGACTGATATCTAAGCTCAGCTGCAGATATAGGAAATGTCATTCCATCCTCTTGTCCTTCAACTAATGTGGTCATAGGTGAAGGCAAGGTCCAAGGGTCTGAAAAAACGAGTTCGAAAGAACCCATTTCGAGAAAACTCCTTAGACGATGAAATGGCATTGATTTTAGCGATAGGAGAGGGAAACTCAAAAGTACCCATTAACGAGGAATACATCCCTACTCCTAGATTCTCAGTAGGCGGACGAGGGTTATCCACTAAAGGAATAGTAGAGTCAGAGCTTGCTTGAGGATCAACTGGACAATAATCCAATTGATCAACCTTTACGATTTTCCCCTCATGAGGAAAGCAAATGACACGAAATAGAATCAAAACAACGGCGTCCATTTCGTATACCCAGTTCCTTCCTAGGAGGAGATTATAGTCTAGGTTAGCATCTACGACTTCTACTTCAATATTAATGACCTTCCCCCCAACACATATGGGAAAGGCCGGGATAATACCATGCAGCTTATGAGAATGGCCATTGAATGCAGTCAAGACGGTAGGTGAAGGAACAGCCGAAGGCGATCCAATAGCCTTCCACATGGAACTCGACATTGACGCACGTGGAAGCCCCTTCAATCATAACCGGTTCGAAAAATGTTATTCTCCGTATGTAGGGAGACCTTTATTAAAAGCATGTGATGAGGGAGTCGCTTTTTGACATTTAACATGTTGAAAGTGAGCACTAAAGAATTAGTTGGATCGACTGCCCCAATCGCGGAAAGTAAAGCACTTCTCTGAGCCGGACACGACTGGAGAACCTCTAAAGTGGACATGGCGCACAGACTCTAAGCCAGATCCTCCACAATGGAGTAATTCTGGGCGGCCCTAGCATTAGGATTAATAGTCGCGCGTTTAGCGGAACATTTCGGTATCCGTGGTATAGTCTCAACAGGGGGTCGCTCGATATGAAGGTCAGTACTTCTGGGAACAGCCTTGTCCTTGGAAGTTTCGGCTTCACCATAATCACGTGACCGAGTATCCACATGGACGTTAGAACCCATCATGAAAACATTCGATGATTTTTCCCCTTCCTGGTTGCCCCCTGCAGAGGTTCCAGGGTTTGAACTCGCGCCAACAAGAAGTTGTTGCCCTTGGGGAAAAGGTTTGGTTAACACAGCTTGGGAACTAGAAGTCCCTTGCTACCCTAACAAGTGCTGAGCATCTTCAATCTTGGGGCAAAGATGAGTTAAATGGTCTCCACTGCACAACTTGCATGGAAACTTGACTTTCTTTTTCGACTCATTTCTACCACCACCAGCATTATTGCCGGATTTATTTGCATTAGGCTTCCCATCCTAGTTCTTTTTCTTACCTCGTCCTTTCTTTTTCCCATTTGAATTTTGATTTCCTTTGGGGTTATCAGATTGGACATCATTAATCGAAGAAGTTTGGGAAGCCGAAGGGTTAGACAATGTGACTTGGTTGTTAGAAGCAGTTTGTAAAGACAACTGCTACAATTGATTCAACAAGCTCACCATATTCGTGTCTACCGACCCAACAATACCATCCACATGGGGACCTGGCTTCAACTTAGCTACATCAACCTTAAACCCGGGAGCATCTGGCAAGTACTTTTGTAGGATCCCAGACTGAGAGTAGATCAATTCTAATTGCTGGGCCCTAAAAATGGCTTGCTCCTCAGAATAGACCCCAGACATGGAGACATCCTTGGAGATCTCAGGTATCAAAGACTTCAAAAACCACTCGAGACGGTACTCTGAGAGGGATTTCGGATTTAATGAGCCTCTTTCTCCATCTCCATTCCTGAATATGATCAGAAATGTGAGTTGCCCTATCCTGACGAAAAGTGGCCAGTAGTTCGGTTCCGGCATCATACCGGACAGGCAACTGAAAATGGTTCAAGAAAATATTGGCTAAGTCGGCGAATGATGTAAAGCTGCCCCCAGGCAACTCTATATACCATTTGGCCGCATTACCAGTCAAGGTGCGTTGAAATAATCTCAACCTAACCGAGTCATCGATCAGGGAGTTCGATGAGCACCATAAGTGGAACGTGGTTACATGGTCGCCCGGGTCCTCACCACTCTTCCCTTCAAATTTTGGAATATCTGAAGGGAGTTTAGTTGGGACCGGAGGCCAGGCTGGATTGTACTTGATTGGGTCGTTAGTTAACTTAGTGAGATCTGGCAAGTTCAACGTTGCCAGAAACGGAAGCCTAGGAGGAGCTTGGGGATTCCACCCTGACTGGGCGGAGCTCCCAAAGCTCTGAAAAGATTGGCCTGGATTTTGGAAGGCACCAGGCTGCCCGAAGTAACCAGTAGAACCCACTGAACCAAAAGGCAAGCCTTGTGACCCAGCAAAACTCGGAGTTTGACCAACTCCGGCCGTATATCCACCATACCCAGCAAAGTTTCCTCCTAAAGGATTATAAGGAGTTGATAACCCCTGATATGGATTCCAAGCCGAAGCTAGGGGAGGAATACTTTGGAATGAACTAACCGTGGTATACGGCCTATTCCCATATTGGCCGAAAAATGGATTCCCAGTTCCGGCACTACTAAGCCCAGGGTTATTCCAACCTTGGAAAGGATTGCTGCTTTGTCCTACAGAAGAAAAAGGCATGGATCCTATCGTTGGGTTGGAATGTGGTATATGACCACTTCTGAATGGAAAACCTTGGAATGAAGCCGATCCACTCATCATGGACATGGCGGCCCCGAACGGAGCTAAAGGAATGCCCTGTGAATGGGCGCCAAATGGGAAGAATCCAGAACCAAAAGCATTGGTTTGGGAATTTCCACTCGTGGACGGAATGGAGGTAGACCCAACAAAATACGTGCTAGCAAAAGATCCGAATAAAGAGACGGAGGGGATGGAAATAGTTCCTCCCCCTTTTACAGATATGGGAGTCTGTACAGTCGTAGCACTTGTAGAAGCCATGCTTCCAGTAGTGGTCATCGAAGGTAAGCGCGTAGCGTAACTTGGACTTGACGGTCTATGCATCAGAGTCCCAACATATTGAATACGTGTGGATGACTAGATGGTAGGGGAGAATTCAGAGCCTCTAAGGACTCTGAAAGTTCTTCTACCTCTATATTATCCTCCGCTTGTAAGTGAACTCGAGAAAGAATAGGAGTGTTCCTCTCTTGTTCCCCGGAAGTACCAGACCTTGCTTGAATACTAATGCCCCCGAGAGGAGGATCAATCCCTGATGTGTCAATTACCGTGGGACGAAACCCACCGGTATTATTACCTCTGCGCCTTCTCGGAGAAGGCTTTAAACTCGGTGGTGAAAGACCACGAAGTCTTTGAGACCATCTAGGAGATCGGTCAGCCACTTTGAATTTCTTGCTTAAGATCTAACTAAAGACTTCAAAAAATTTAAAGCTAGGCCAACTAAGAGCACAGGGCACCCACTATAAAGTCCCTAAAGATATAGCCAGTCAAACAACTTCCAAGTATTTCTGCTCTAGGTGATTAGGACCGGACACCAAAATACGAGAAAGTGAAAAATAAGGGGCCTTCCGAAGATAGTCTGGGATGATGAGGGCCCAGGCCTATCAGCGAAGGTAACAGAGGAAGTTACGCTGACCTGCTAACAATATCCTGCGCCGGTGCAAGCCCCCAAGCTTCGCAAGGGTGCCCTCCAGTAGTATTGTTGAGAGTGATACAACGTCGACCTCAGGTGCCACGGGATTCCCCTCTGCAGCCACCTATGTAGTTCCCTGGGAGTAGTAACTATGGATACCAACTTGTCGCAGAAGCCAGGCGGAACAGTCGTGAGGTAAGTTTGGACAAGTAGGAGAGGGGGTATCTCTCTTCCTTGTCTTCACAGACCCTCGTGCTTAACTCCCAGATCCGGAGCTTTCCTGGTCTTCCTAATGCTATTGGATTTTCTCTCATTATTTAGACTCCTATGTTTGACGTTTAAATGGCCTTGGAGAGTTATCTCTCCACTCGTCTAATCCAAGGCCCTAAAATCCTAAAACTTGTTGGTGTATTTAACTTAAAAGAAAAAGTTCTAGTGAATTTTATTTAGCGCTTGATTTTAAATGGGTTGTTCTTTAAGTCAGGGGATGATGGAAGTGAAACTAGTGGTGTTTTTTCGATGCAAAAGAAATTAATAAAACCTAACTATATGCATGTGCACTTGTCATTGTTTTTCGATGAAGAGTAATTTCTACAGGGTTCGAAAGGAAACTTCTAATGAAACAGACTTTTCTTTTCTTTTCGTTAATTCACACTTCACACTCGAAAAGTTAACAAAACTATGTATGCTTAAAGAGATGCAAATCTATCCTAATGCAACAACTATATGCTTGATGCAAGATTGAAAACAACTCTAAAAACAAGAAATTAAAGTTGCTTTGCTTATCAAATTTTCCTTTGCCACTTACAATGTCTAGATGGAATATGAGATGCTACCATTCATTTCGTCTAAACACTAAAAACAAAACTCAAGACAAACATAAAGCACTTTCATTCACCAAAAGGAAACCAAATGAAAAGCAAGTTCAAGAAAGCAAAACAAAACTTTTCAAAAAGTTCTCTTCAAAGTCGCAACAAAAAAGTCTTTTCAAAAATGCTCTCAACAAAAACTGAAACTTTGCGATTGCAACAATAAGCAAGAAACACTTTTGCAAGTTGACACCATACAATGAATGAAAACTCAACAAAAAAAATGTGTTTAAAGATTCTTTTTAACAATTGAAAGCGGCAATGAAAGCTTTGGTAACAAAGACCAAAAAAGATCAAAAATACAATTTCAAGAAAGCATCAATTGACAACTTTCATGAAACAAAGAAGTAGATGGTCAGAAAAAGCGGTTTTGTCAAGCAAACAAAAAGTCACCAAAAGCAAAATTCAACACAAATATTGATAACAATCTTTCTGCTCTGATAAATCAGAGCAACCAAGGTTCCAACAAGAAATCTTGTGTGCTTTTAGCAAAAAAAACAATGACGCTTGCAAAAACAAAACAAGACCAATACTCCTTATAATCAGAGAGAAATGGAGTAAGACGCTTGCTGTAAAACAAACAAGTGATACTGACCAAAATGATTGTTTCAAATTGAATCAAACCACCAGACAAACTTCAGAGACACAAAAATTTATAAATCTTGAAAATTGCAATATATACGCGACTGTACTTATGTGCAGATTGCGTGTATACGCGACTGTGCCTGAGGAAACCTGCGTATACGCGGGTTTACTTTAGGAAACAAGTGTACGTACGCTTCTGTAACTAAGGAAAATAGCGTATATGAAATATTTCAAGAAAAATAAAAAACAAACTGAAGAAACTAGCAAAACTTAGAATTCAAGAACAGACCAGACAGTACAGCAAACGAACAAGCAACTGAGCCCTGATTGGCTTGACAAACACCCAAACTAGGAACACCAAGAGTGTTGTCCCCATTGGAGTCGCCAATTCTGTTGAGGGATTTGCTCCCCTAGGGCTTTTGGGTGGAAACCCTAGCAGACTGAAAGTTGTCTCAACAGAGAAACACACATTCACACAGCCATTATGCTATAATAAGAAAATTATAAAGTAAGAAGAACGTACCTCAGGTCCTATGTTCGAGAAGTTCCTCAAGGGTCCAAACCCTTCTTCAAGTCCCTTTTGCTCCTTTGTCCTGCAAAATAACCAATTCCAAAGAATACAACAGTATATGGACAAAGACTTATAAAGAAATCATCTTTATGTTATAAAAGAAGGAAGTTAGTTATGAACTTTAAACAGCCATTCACATATGAAATTCAAACAAGAACATCATAAACATAAAGAAGAAGCATATCAGGAACCAAGACGTGTTTCTTTATTATAGACAAATAGAATGTACAAAAGGAGTAATATCACCTGAGTAACCTTTCGCAGGCTCCAAGCAAAGCTTCCTTCCGGATCCGTCCAGCCTCAAGCCTCTAGCATATCTCCTTCCAAGACTCACTCCATGATGCCATAACTAGTGGATGAACATCAAATCACAAGGAAAAAAGGGTTTCCTATACAAATGGGGGAAGTGCAAAAGGTACAAGGGTCTTCAGACCTGGTCAGGGGGAAAATCTCAATATAATAACCTTTCTCTCTCTTCTCTCCTCCTTTAGGCCTTCCCTTTGATGTCTTTTTATACCAATCCCAAAGTAGTTTTTTAGTTTGTTATTGGTTGGGAATAGTTGGGCCATGGGCACTAACAGGTGATCAGCAGGTAAAACCCACGATCTCTGCCTGAAAATAAGGAGTTTTATATTTTTATAAGTGTTTTAATACATATACGCGGGTTGGGTATATGCAAACCCACGTATACACGTGTTTAACTCAGGGCAATGTCGCGTACAGGGAATAAAACATTGTTTTTTAAATTTGGGACCAGGTGTGGAAGGAGGGGTTGCCCTAGGCCATGAGTGCAGCATCACAAACCATAACAGTGAGATTTGGAGCTATAACAGATGCCCCCTAATATATGAGGTCAGAAGGGGAACATGATGGCCGAAATATATTAAGCAAGTACATGGAAAGGAAA
>APFE030067561.1:76115-116711 GCA_000404065.3 Pinus taeda | reverse complement strand
GATGAAGGCATTCTCCTTGGATATTCTCCCTATAGCAAAGCATATAAATGCTATAATAAAATACTTGGAAGAATTGTTGACAGCATTGACGTAGTGGTTGATGAAAAAGGATACATCCCCAGGCAAGTAAATCATGAAGATATTGAAGGAGATGAAGATTACTCTCAAAATCAGACAGATGATGAAGAAGAACCTCAAGAGGCACCAAAGGAATAGATAAGGATAGAAGAGAAGACTCCATCTAGGTATGTTCAGAAGAATCATCCTGAATCTCAGATTTTGGGACGGAAGGAAGCATGTATTCAAACTAGAAGAACAATTGCAGAAGCCTCAAGCTACTTGGCATTGCTCTCCTCTAATCAAGATAGATCTGGGGTATAATGAAGAAGCATCTTAAGCTTCCACCTCTGAAAGTTATCTTGATGTAGCTAGAAGGAGTGAGAAAAGGCATAATAGAAATCATCAGGTAAATTAGGGACAGTCTTCCTCAAGCATGAACAAAGACTATCAAGAAAATTAGGGACATGTCACCTTAAGGACAAAAAGAAGCTACAACCAGCCACAGGTAAGATCTTCCCAATCTTCTTCAAGAATGGATGTTAGTAGAAACTACAATCGGTTGGATGATAATCACAAGAATTTCTTGAATGGCCAATGTTTCTCTTGCCATAACTTTGGTCACAAAGCAGCTCAATGTGTTGCCTATAAGACAATCATGACTAGAGAAGCTCAAAAACAAAGAAGTATGCCTACAATCATGAAGAGGACCTATAACAACTTTTCCGCCCTTGAAAATGAAATTGAATGTTCTATTTGTAATAATTTTGGTCATGAAGATTCTGAATGCAGGAGCAGGTTTTGGAAGACATCTCAAAAGGAACAAACCTCAAATGCCAAAACATGGAGAATGAAGGAACCGCAACCGAAAAGATGTGGGATAGCTTTATATGTGGAAGGACAAGAAAATCAATGGTACATCGACAACGGATGTTCGAAGCATATGACAGGTGATAAAGAAAAACTTGAATCATATACAGCTTTAGAAAAGGGAAAGAAAGTTTCTTTTGGAAATGATACTCCGGCAGCCATAAAAGGAAAAGGCATTGCTCAGTTGAAAGAGGATGTCAAAGCTGGAAATGTTTGTATGTTGATGGTTTGAGGCATAATCTATTAAGTGTTAGTCAAATGTGCGATAATGGAACCGAGGTAACTTTTCGATCAGATGGGTGTAGTGTTCATGATCTTGATACAGGAAGAACAATACTCAAAGGCAGAAGAACTCAAAATAATCTATACATATTTGAAGAAGGAGAACATCAATGTTATTTGAGAAAAAATGATGAACACTGGTTATGGCACCGGAGGTTGGGGCATCTAAGCTTTTCACAAATAAGGAAAGCATGCAAATACCAGGCAGTTCGTGGTCTTCCAGATATCAATTCCAGACAACCCCATATGCAAATCATGTCAGTTTGGGAAGCAAACCAGAACTAACTTCCCTGAGAAGGAAGGATCTGCCAGCAGGCCTCTTGAGCTAGTCCATACAAAGGTATGTGGTCCATTTAGGACAAGGTCACCTCGAGGAGAAGAATACTTTATATTATTCATTGATGACTTCTCCAGGATGGTTTGGTTAGGACTTATGAAGCATAAGGACGAAGAATTCGAAAAATTCCAATCCTTCAAAGCCTTGGTTGAAAATGAATCAGATTACAAAATCAAGTGCCTCAGGTCTGACAGAGGTGGGGAGTTTACCTCAAATGAATTTTTTGATTTCTGTGAAGAACATGAAATAAGAAGGTAATTCTCTACAACTAGGAATCCTCAGCAAAATGGAGTGGTGGAAAGGATGAACAGAACAGTCCAACAAATGGCTTGTGCTATGCTTGATGAGTCTGGAACTCCCGCAACCTTCTGGGGTGAAGCTGCATATGTTGCGATTGTTATTCTCAACAAAACAAATGTCCGAGTGAATAGCACTCAAACTCCGCATGAGCTCTAGTATGGTGAGACTCCTTTGGTAAAGCATTTCAAAATTTTTGGGAGCAAATGTTATATTAAGAATACTGAAGAATAGCTTGGAAAACTTGAACCCATAGTAGATGAAGGCATTCTCCTTGGTTACTCTCCCTACAGCAAAGCATATAAGTGTTATAATAAAAGACTTGGAAGAATTGTCGATAGCATTGATGTATTGGTTAATGAAAAATGATACATCCCTAGGCAAGTAAATCATGAATATATCGAAGAGGATGAAGACTACTCTCCAAATCAGACAGATGATGAAGAAGAACCTCAAGAGGCACCAAAGGAACAGATAAGGATAGAAGAAAGGACTCCATCTAGGTATGTTTAGAAGAATCATCTAGAATCTCAGATTTTGTGGCAGAAAGAAGCAAGTGTACAAACTAGAAGAACAATTGCAGAAGCCTCAAGCTATTTGGCATTACTCTCCTCCACTGAGCCACAAAATGTAAAATAGGCATGCAAAGATGAATGTTGGATCAAGGCAATGGATGAAGAACTTGAGCAGATTGAAAAGAACAACACTTGGGAGTTTGTTCCTAGACCAAAAGATAAGAATGTCATAGGGACAAAACGGATCTTCAAGAACAAGTTGAATGAAAATGGGGATGTTATTAGAAACAAGGCGAGACTTGTTTGTAAAGGGTATGCTCAACAAGAAGGAATAGACTTTGAAGAAACTTTTGCTCCTATTGCTAGACTTGAGGCCATCTGAATGTTCCTTGCTCTCTCAAGCTTTCAAAAGTTCAAAGTTTTTCAAATGGATGTGAATCAGCCTTTCTAAATGGGGACTTAGAAGAAGAAGTGTACATTGAGCAACCAGATGGTTTCATCCTTGGGAATGATCCAAAACTTGTATGCAGATTAAAAAGAGCTCTCTATGGTCTTAAACAGGCTCCAAGGGATTGGTACTATCGTTTGGACAAATATCTTCATCAACAAGGTTTTTCAAAGGGACCAGCAGATAGTAATCTTTATATAAAAATTGAAAATGACAAATTGCTAATACTTGTTGTGTATGTAGAAGATATTATCTTTGGCAGTAATGAATAAGCTATGAGTCAAAGCTTTGCCTTGGTGATGTAGAAATAATTCGAAATGTCTTTGCTTGGAGAACTGACATACTTTCTTGGATTGCAAATCCAACAAAATGAAGACGGGATCTTCTTGTCTCAAACCAAGTATCTCAAGCAGAT
This sequence comes from Pinus taeda, assembly GCA_000404065.3. Classification (NCBI taxonomy): domain Eukaryota; kingdom Viridiplantae; phylum Streptophyta; class Pinopsida; order Pinales; family Pinaceae; genus Pinus; species Pinus taeda. Next base: position 113,490 of record APFE030067561.1, on the reverse strand, counting down.
TTTGAAGAAATATGGCATGGAAGATGCAAAACCAGTATGTACCCCCATGGTCACAGGATGCAGCCTCAGTGCAAATGATGAATCAGCTGCAGTGCATCAACCAACCTACAGGTCTATGATTGGAAGTCTACTTTATTTGATAAGTACTCGACCAGACATCATGCATGCAGTAGGAATAGTTGGAAGATTTCAGGCAAACCCAAAGGAAACTCATCTTCAGGAAGTAAAGAGAATCTTTAAGTACCTTCAAGGAACTCAAAACTATGGCTTATGGTATCCTAGAGATACAGGTCTCACACTTCATGCTTATACAGATGCAGATTGGGCCGGAAGAGTGGATGACAGAAAGAGCACAAGTGGTGGTGCATTCTTTATGGGTTCCAAATTAGTATCTTGGTTCAGCAAGAAACAGAGTTCAATTGCTTTATCTACAGTTGAAGCGGAATATGTGGCTGCTGCATCTTGCTGCACTCAACTCCTTTGGATGATGCAGACCTTGTAGGACTTTCAAATCACTTGTACACCACCTATCTCCATCTTATGTGATAATACAAGTGCAATCAGCATTTCAAAAAACCCAGTCATGAATTTAAAGACCAAGCACATACCGATCAAGTATCACTTTCTCAGGGAACAAGTGATTGAACAAAAGGTCAAGTTGGAGTATGTTCCTTCTAAGGAACAAGTTGCTGATATTCTCACCAAACCATTGCCAAGGGAGACCTTTGAATACCTCACGCAAAAGTTGTGGGTAGTTGATGCATCATCTTGTTGTTGAATCTCATTTGATTGTACGCGAGGTTTATATGTGATACACGCGTACATTTGCCGGTTTATGGATTGGTTGTAGATCGATGGCATAGGTTTAGGGGGAGCACATATAATGCATTGTTGGCATTATGGTAGCACAGAAGGAGAACATGGATGCTGATCTAAACATGGCTGCAATATGTCTCTATCTCTTTCATGGTCATGGTGGATTATGGTTCTTCTTGAAGAAATTTATGGTGGATTATGGATCTAGTCAGGGGGAGCATTATCAGTAGAGCAAAGACTTAAGCATGTTCTCAGGGGGAGAATAACCCTTTGCCCTTGATGTCAAAGGGGGAGAATGACATTGAGGATCTTGAGGTTTCCATCAAGTCCAAAGGAGGAGATTGTTGGCATTATGTTTCTGGTTTGGCTCTATGGTACAGGTGTTGTACTTGATGACAACTCACTCTTGTGGCAGATCTTAGTTCAGGCACTCAAAATCATGGAAATTAAGATACCCGTAGGTAATCCTAGAAGAAGCTGCAGACCCGCAGGTACACTAACGAAGGAGTGCGTACATGTTCGCAGGTGATATGTTCAGAAGGTGCGGACCCCAGTTTCACGCTCTCCAATGCATAAAAGTGTGTGCACGTGGGAATCCTCATGAATGGTTCATGGTATTAGTCCGACAATTTTTGATCAAATGGTTTTGGTCCATGGTATTGCATCCAAAAGTATTCATCCCAAGTATTGGGTTCATGGTATTGTGTTATTATGGTTTTGGACCATGGTATTGAGAAAGGATTGCCTATAAAAAGGAAAGGAGATCTCTTGGCCACACACTCGTGAAATTTGAATATCTTAAGATCTGAAATTTTGGGTGTTTTGGTTTTAAAAGCTAGATCTAAACCAAGGAGATAACTTAAGGTGAATCTATTGACATGTCGTGATCTATCGTGCGCATGAACAGATCTGTGGATCTGACTAACTGTGGCACATTGAAGGACTATAAATTTGGCCCTAATCAGAAGTCTGCAAGCAATACGAAGGCGCAGTGCGGGGGTACGCAGTGCAGTAAAAGGCTAAGTGCGGTGGTATGCAGTGCAGCCAAAGGCACAGTGTAAGGTATGCAGCAAAGGAGAAGGCATAGTGCGGGGAGAACGCAGCAAAGAAAAAGGTGAAGTGCGGGGTACGTAGGAAAGCAGAAGGCACAGTGCGGATGTACGTTGTAAGTCAGAAAGTAAAGGTGTGGATCTGAAGAAAAGTACACAGAGAAAAAGAACGACCAGTGTGGATCTGCGTAGCTCAGACTCAGAAGAGCAGCGGATATACGCAGGCCCCTGTTGGTGAAGTTGCGGACTTATCTTGAAACTTTTGTTGACTATCTTTTATCTATTACAGCAAAATTCTGGGTTTAGATTTCTGGTATTACTTTTCTATTTACGGCATTCTGAAGAATTTGGTGATTCAATTGGTTCATTGTATAAGGAGATTGGGTGATTTACATGTACTTGATGATTGTTTGATGTTCATGGATCCAGTCTGAAAATTTATGAAATGTGGTCCTTAAAGAAGTAAAATAGCTAAGGGGGTTGTAGCTCCCTTCTAGGAGAGACTGGAAAACAAGAGAGAGTGGTAGCTCTCTGCAGGTTGCAGCCTGCATACTGGTAAAGGACTGCACCAATACAAAATCATTGTAAAAGAAGTTTCTAATTGAAAGAAGATAGAGACATATTGCAGCAGGTGGTTTTCACCCACATTGGGTTTCCACCTTATATATGGTGTTCTTTGGTGTGACTATCTGTTTTTCTTGTTTCATGCTCATTGTTATATGGTACTGACATACAAGTTAATGATCAATATCTAAAGATTAAATTAAGGAAGGCATATTGAAAAGAATTTGATAATACTGATTCACCCCCCCCCTCTCAGTGTTATTTCCAACAATCCCTTCTCTACATGTGTGCATGATTCATGGGTGTTTTCCCCACTGGAGCCTCTTAGCCTCCTTCTATTTTTGCAACAAGGGCCTCTCAACCTCCTATGTTCATTGTTTTTTGATTGTACGCATAGGGTTTTACTACTTAGCACATGAGAGAACTTCAATAGAGATAATTCCCTTCCCCCTTTTCCTTTTGATCCTCATTGTTACTCAATGAAGGAGTATCTCCTCCCCTTCTCTTCCATGATGGTTTTGTTATTTTCAAAGTTGTCTACGTAGACCAACTGCCCTTAACAATGTCACCCATACTTCCCATTTAACATTTTTCCTTTATTTGATTGTAATTGTTTCCCAAAGATACATGGGAATGTCTTGCATTTGTTCTACTAAATTTAATACACAATCAATTCCATTCCAACCACTCATTCATCCCATGACTGATATTTAAACCAACCAAATTTATCAAGCAATGGAATCTATTTCCATGAAAAATTAAGGCCATCTAGTTTTGCCAATTTGATACTTTGTCAAAAAGTAACTTTTTCCATAAGGTGTCAAGTGCCCCCCCCCTATTAATATCGAATCTTTTCACTCCTACATTGACACCACTTTTTATTTTCACCTATTCACTTATATGTCAAGTTTCCTCATGACTAACCACATTTTACTCATGTTTTGATGACCCCCTTTTGGCCTATCCCCCATGGTAGCATAATTGCATCATCCTTATTCAAAGCATCAGAAATGCGTAACCCTTATGTTCCATGGATTTTTTTAGCACACCGTTGATTCTTGTTATAGTATATCATCCCATCAATGTGTCAAATTCATTTTGTATTGTCTGTATTTTACCTCCATATGTCTTGATCCATCTTTGAAAAGCCTTCATCTGACTAATTGGCAATCCCCTCTCAAATTATATTAGTCATTTCCAAGTCAAATTTACGTATTATGCTCTGACGATGGAAGTCGTTGTCCCACCCATCCTACCACTTCCAATCCCCACCCTAGTGTCGGTATCTATCATTCACATTACTATATTCCTCGTGCCTTTGTTGAGTGCTCCTCATTGCATAAGCTTTGGCAGGTCGTCCCCTGTCGAATTCAACACATTTATTCTAGGAGAGTGGCCTAGAAGGTGGTGTACCTTGGATGTAGTTTCTTCATTATTGGGTGATTCAAATCAAGAAAATGGAATCATCATTTCCATTTGACTTGGTTCGTTCTTGGAATGCTCGACTCTAGCTCCTTATCACATAATTGAGAATTATACACTTGATAGTTCAGTGCTTCAACAAATTGTCCCAAAATTTACCAAGTGTGTGTGAGATGTTTTAAACCTCATGAGGGGTGTCCCTTTAGGTAACCCCCACATTCCTAGCCATCAACAATGCCTGATCCAACCTCGGATGTAGTTTCATAGATTTGACTAGCTTAGTTTCAGCTGATTATGCAACCCACGACATGAGCCTCTCCTTTAGCTAAATCATTCAGGTATTCAGAGCCCTTATTGTTCAGTAATTCTTCCTTAGTTGTGATCTCACCCTCACATTAGCTTGGGGGAAATTGATCCTATGCACTTAGTTTAACAACATTCATTGTATTAGTCTTGGTCTTTGTATTGTAGGCACATGTAAATGGGACTCTTTGTATCATTGAATTATTTGTTGGCCCATTGATGCCAAAAAAACATGTGTCCTGTATTATTTTTCTTAGACCCACATTATTGAGTGCACCATTATTCTTTGTATTGAGTTATCTCAGTGGGTATGGGTATGCCTCCCCTGCCTCATTAAGGTCATGTATGAACCATACGGAGACTTCTCTTTGATAAGTAGGTCTCACCTCCTCCACATTTAGTTCATATGTTCACTACAGTAGCTCCCCCTCTACCACCCCCCCTCCCCCCCTCTCTCCATTAAATCCCCCTTTGATTTCTAGTGAAATTAAACCTACAATGTATTTTGGTCATATGATGCGCTCCTAATACTCATACATTGTGGGGCAATATGTTATCAAGAAAAAAGTGATCACTTAAGCATTTTCCACCATGATGATTGAAATACATGATGTAGTATGAATTTTACACATTACTCTTTGTTGTAGCAGAACAAATTAATGAAACTATTACTAATATAAGAATCAAACTAGAGCACATTACATACCATAATTCATTGCCACAACTACATTATCTTCCTTACCTTGATTTATTACCCTAGGAGAAAAGAAATATTTGGCCATCCAAAACAATAATATTGAAGACCATAACCCTAACAATATTCTCATCTAAATCATTGTCATCATAAACAAAATTCCTTTCGGTGTCTAAGATCTTAAGTTCCATGCCACCATAGATCTCCAATACTCCTAATGATTTCCCTTGAGCTTCCAGGATTTTTCTTTTGAATCAGTTGTTGCTACCACCTACAGGATCAAACTTGACTTCAATTACCAGTGGCGTGGAAAATGAAAATCCATGTAGTTTTTATGAGTGATGAGGAGGGTGCTTGTTGTAGGGGGAATGTAGGGTTGGAGCAGATGTTGTTACAATGAGATTCCATAACAGAGTCCTATCAGGAGCAACCAATTTGGATAGTACGAGGTTTTCTTTTCTACGAAGGTTGGACATAAGCAATAGTTGGAATAGTTACAACTTGAAACAGTTGTAATTCATGGTCATTGAAACACATGCGTAGGAACCATATGGTGATTCATTAGAAACTCATCAAGGAAACCCAGATGACTTGTCCAACCAAGAAAGTTGACCACAGTCAAATTAGTTTGTTTTCGACTATTTACAAGTTTTGACATGATGTAGCATGTGCTGCTCTCTCCTTTTGGATGAAGCCTTACAAATCTAACTACTCTAGAAGGCGATAGTTACCCAAAATATGGTGGATTTCATAAATCACAGCCTTCTAGGATCCTTATTTTTGCCCGAGCATTGCCTCCCTATGGCAATGATTGCTTTGGTGTCCTTGAATCACTTAACCGTTAAGCAAATAGATCGAAGGGTGTGCCCATATATCCATGGATTTATTCCCACGTAGATTTTTTTCAAAGTGTTTTTAGCTAGTGACAACATTAGAGGGAACATCATCCACCGAATTCACTAGCAAAATCAAATATCCATGCAATGGCATAAATCTCACATAAACCAAGGCCTATGTAACACGACATCTCATATCTACCCACTTTCACCAGCTTTCCCAGGGTAAACATGAGCTGAGGGCTACTATGACATGACTCAAACTCCTATATCACCTTAAGGAAATGGATTCGACAACCCAAGACTTTACAAAATTCCCTCAGGTGCTACAGGACCCCCAAGGGCTAAACCACACTTCCAAGTGCCCAATCCCTTAGTTAACTTTCTCTTCCACTCATCAGGACTCCCAGATGTTGGCATAACACTTCCTAAATTCAACTGTAACCCTCTATTTTCACACATGATCTTGCAAGGGAGAGGCTATACTCTTTTTTACCCAATTTTGTGCAAACAACCACAAGATCTAAGCCACCTTTTCAAAGCTAGTCACCAGATCATTGCCTAGAACTGACGAGAATTTTTAGAATGATGAATGACACATAAAAAACAATTTTAACGCAAGACTTAGATAATGACTTGACCTAACGTGGTCTAATCATGACATTCATTCCATTAAAGACATTGAGAACATGAGATCTACAGGTCATGAATGCATATCCGAACATAGATATCTAGAACATATATGATGTTTACCAAGAAGGACTAATGCCCTCTCACAATAGTTCCAATAAAATATATTAGGTCAAGCATTCAATAGCCTTTCATTTATTAATCAAACATGATAAGAGCTATAACTTGGATATGTCATAAAACCATGCTTATAACCAACATATAACCAGATAAATAGTAACGATAGAACAACGATTAAAGCCACATAATAACAAGTACATTTACTCATAAAATACAAGAAGAACTTAGCTCTTATTGGCATAGGAAAAATCTAACCAAGTCAAATACTTCCATGTACCACCTAACCATAGATTGGGCTTAACCAAATCTTTCTTTCAGCTAATCAGCCTTGTTTCACATTCCAAGCATGAATTTGGGATCTGATGGGATAAACCAATCCATCAAAAACAAATGGAATCCAAAGTTTAAACCACCTCCACCCTCACACTATCGTGATGTCACCTAAACTAGTCCTGAGATCACAAAACCAAACCAAGCTTGGATACCTCAGAATTCCTTCACCAACCCTTGAGGAATTTTCCTGTCTCCACCCACCTGTTGAGGGATTCGTGGAGAAAACCATCTCCATGCCCAACCCTTGGGATTTTCCTGATACCACTTCACCCAGATCCAAAACTTTTTGGCAATCCAAAGCTCAACCAAGAATGAATCCCATCACACCATGGTTATCCAGAAATGGAAAGGCAATGTTGAAACTTGGAAAACCCATGCCAATGACAACAAATGAATGAAATACACACATGCATATACCATGCATGCCAAAACTAGCTAGGAAATCATGCATGCAACTTGTTACCTGCAAGTATTCTCATTGAAGCCGCTTGATCCAACATTTCCTTACTTGATCCTTTTCTTTCCTTGTCCTTCCTTTTCTTTCTCACTTTCCTTCTCCTCTTGGTTCTCTTCTCCTCTCTCAAACCTGATTCCAAAACTCAACTGAAAAGGGGTCCCAAACTGATGCTTTGATATATTTTTTATTAATAATGCCTCTAATTTCTTCATTTTTCCTTTATTTTCCTTTAATTTCCTCCTCACATGAAACCTATGACCTTTCACCTTCCTTTTTCTCCTAATTTCCTTTATTTTAATAAATAAAATGCCAAAATTCATTTTCTTGTCTTTTCAAAGTATTTACCAATGCATTTGCCAATTTCCCCTTAGCCATAATAAACAACAAGTGATGTACTGTTAAGTCCCTATACTACTAGTGTAACCCCTTATTGTTATTAGTACAACCCTCTTATTATATTGTTGTGCCCATGTAGTCCCCACATTGTTAGTACTATGCCCCATAGAAGCCAAATATTGTTATTATTGTGCCCTTACATTATTATTGTTATGTCGGCTCTGATTATATTATGAACCCTTACACTCCTATATATAGAAAGGAGGTCTTGTCATTTGTATCATCCAAGAATTTTTCATTGGTGTAATGTAAAGGAGGTTTCCCCCTCGAAGAGGCTTATTTCTAAGGCATTCATCTATCTTTTCTATCTTTTTGCGAGCTGGTTTCATAACATTTGGTATCAGAGCTTTGGATTCTAGGGTTTTTGCTGCTCCAAACAACTCATCATGGAATTTTGGCTATAAAATCTTTTTTGTGACATTTCAAAAGCTAAAACAAAAACCCATTTGAGATGAAATCTCGCTGAACCTCGGGTCCGAAATTCAGAGCTTGTCTTGTTATATTTTCGAAGATATGATCTGAGGAAGTTATAGTTTTTGCAAGCTCCATAATTTCATCTAAAATAGGTCATCGTGGAATATTCACTATAACATTTTCGCTACAAAGTTTCAGAAGCTAAAAAAAAAAAAAAAAAAAAAAAAAAAAAAAAAAAAAAAAAAAAAAAAACTATTTGAGAATAATCGATCTAAACCTTGGGTCCAAATTTAAGATCTTTTCTCGCTATATTTTCAAATATATGATCTGAGGAAGTTAGGGTTTTTGCAGACTCCTGAATTACATCTTAAATAGATGACCTTGGGAACATCGTCATAACTTTCTCTCTAAGCATCTTATTGAAATTTCATAAGAAGTTATAGAAAGAGGAGAGATTATAGTTGTTTGTGTGTATTTTGTAGATCCGAAGGTCAAAACAGTGACACATGGCACTTCATACAAGTTTGCTATTCTAAAAAGGTATATAATCAAGTCATCTTGGGATATTGTGCATAACTCTTTCTTGGAGAATCAAATTTCGATCAGACTAGTGGAATTGGAAAGAGGACACAGAGGGCTACTGCAGGTCACGATTTCAGAACTGGAAGATCTGAAATTACAAAGTTACAGTTGTTTCAAGATCGAGCTCCTAAAATCAAGAAAAAGTGAGATGAGGAAGTTTGATAGCAAGGATCCGATAAATTGGATACTACAGATGGAGAAATATTTTGATCTACATGTTGTACCACTGTTACAAAAGGTATGTATTGCATCTTCATATTTAGAACTGGTTCAATTTTTATGGTATAAAGGGCTTTGTTCTCGTAAAAAACTTATTATTTAGTCAATTTTCACGGAGGAAATGATAGCACATTATGAGGATACAAAGAGCAACACCTTATTTAGAGAAACACCACAAAAATTGGAAGAAAAAAGAGAAAAAGCACTTTGTTACAAAGTGGAAAGAAAATTTATGGCAATAAGGAAGTCTACCCCTCACAACTATAAAGATGGAAGTGTTGTTTCTCCTAGCCTTCCACAACCTACAAGGGTTAAACCACAACAATTGGAAGAAAAAAGAGAAAAAGGGCTTTGTTACAATTGTGATAACAAATACATTAAAGGTCATAAGTGTGCTGAGAGGAAATTATTTTACATTGATTGTGGAGAGGAGGAAGAAAATGATCAAGAAACATCAAAAGAAGAGTATATACACCAGTAGCCAACCCCAGAAAAAGAAGAAATGAATCCGACCATATCTTGTAAAGCATTGGAAAGAGTTACTACTCCTAAAACTCTCAAGATAGAAGGACATATCAAGAAGAAAAAGGTTCAAGAAATGAAAGATCACATCGAGAAAGAAGAAATGACTCCAACCATATCTTGTAACGCATTGGACAGAATTACCACTCCTCACACTATCAATATAGAAGGACATATCAAGAAGAAAAATGTTCAAGAATTGAAAGATCACATCTAGTCTCAAGAAATCAATCTGACCATATCTTGTAATACATTGGAATAAATTACCACTCCTCAAACTATCAAGATAGAAGGACATATCAATAAGAAAAAAGGTAAGAGTGTTGATTGATTCGGGTAGTACCCATAATTTTATTGATTGTAAGATAGCTAAGGAATTGAATTTCTTCCTATATCCAGCACTGGAGTGTCAAGTGATGGTTGCAAGTGGAGGAACCATAAATTGCTCTGGAAATTACCATAATATCAAGTTATCCATGGGAGAATATGTATTAAATAGACCAATGCTTTCTGTTCCAATGGGTGGTGCTGATGTTTTACTAGGAATCCAATGGCTACAATCTCTGGGTACGATAGCTTTTAATTTTCAAGAACTTTTCTTGAAATTTTTTTGGGAAGGAAAGGAAGTTGAATTGAGGGGTATTGAAGGAAACCTAAAAAGCTAATCAACTCTAACAGCATGACAAAGGTTCTAAATAAAGAACAACATGGTGTAATTGCACAATTATGTTCACTGGGGGATCCCACATCGAAATCATGTATTTATCCAAAACGTTTTGGACAATCATTCCAAGGTATTTGAGACTCCCAAAGGCCTCCCACCTATTTGTGATCATGATCATGCTATTCATTTGATTCCGTGAAGTGTTCCTCCAAACATCAGGGCTTACATATATCCATATTCCCAAAGGAGTGGGAACTCATTCAAAAGTTGCAGAAGATCCCAATTCAAACAATATTGTGAGAACTTGACAAGGAAGGAAAAGTCATATTGGAAACTAAAGCAGTCACAGAACCGAGAAATCGAAAGCTACGAAATAGGTCAATTTTAGAGTATCTCATCAAGTGGAAGAACTTACGCACTGAAGATTCCACATGGGAGGACAAGAATTTATATAGAAGCATCAAGAACTACTCAAGCATTGTGGATAACACTTTTTGAAGGAGAGGGGCATGTTAGGTCCCTATACTACTAGTGTAACCACTTATTGTTATTAGTACAACCCCCTTATTATATTTTTGTGCCCATGTAGTCCCATATTGTTATTATTGTGCCCCATAGAAGCCCACTATTTTTATTATTGTGCCCTTATATTGTTATTGTTATGTTGACTCTGATTATATTATGACCTCTTAAACTCCTATATATAGAAAGGAGGTCTTGTCATTTGTATCATCCCAGAATTGTTCATTTGTGTAATGTAAATGAGGTTGCCCCCTCGAAGAGGCTTATTTCTAAGGTGTTCACCTATCTTTTTGTGAGTTGGTTTCATAACATACCCACTAGGATTCTTTTCCCAACATTCAACTTGGAATATGTGCCCCATGAACTTGGTCTTATTTTTGCTTTGTTAACTTTATTACGTGAAATTTTAACTTAGGGTTGTTACAAACCCCTCTCCCTTCGAGGAACACCATCCTCGTTGTTCTAAGACACCAACAACCAACAAAACTGCTAAAAATCAAAACTTACTGCCCATGGAGCTTTACAACCGAGCTCGTTGCAGTATTTATAATTAACATCCTACTCAAAAGGAAAATGATCATGAAAAGCATGAGAAGATGACAACCATACCACTTATTGGATCTTTATAACACACCTCATTACAATACTTACAATATAAAGAATACATAAATATGTACATATACCAAAAACTCATTTGCCTCCACTAGAAAATAATGAAGGATATATAGCCTATGTATGATCAACCATCTCCCATGTAGCTTCTTCGGGCTCAAAGTGCTTCCAAAAAACTTTAAATTCCTTGATTTCTTGGTTCTGAAGCATGAGTTGTTTCCACTACAATATGCACTAAGGTTTTGGATGGAATTCTCCTTCTTTCTCCACCTGCAATACATACCAATTGATAACATGATCAACATATTTTACATATCTCTTAAGCAATGAAGCAAGAAAATCATCATGTACTTTCACTGTCAAAGGAAGTGCAAGTCTGTAGGCCACTAGTCCAATCTTCTCAAGGATCTCAAAAGGATTATAATACCGAGGTTCCAACTTGGCATGTGACCCAATCCTCAAGGAGCTCTTCTTGGGCTTGATGTGTAAGTACACATGCTCTCCAACCTGAAACTCCTTAAATTTCATGTGTTAATTTGCATAACTCTTTTGTTTATCATGTGCTACATTTAGATTCTTCTTTATAACTTGCATTTCATGTTCCATCTCTACCAACATGTTCGATCATATAAGTACCTTGTTCACTAGATCACTCTAGCTAATAGGAGTGTTACAACTCTGCCCATAAATTTCCTTAAACATACTCATCCTCAATGACTCATGATACCCATTGTTGCAAGCAAACTCAACCAGTGGAAGATACTCTTTCCGCTTCAACTACTGATGCATTACATACATCCTCAGCATATCCTCTAGTATCATTTTGACCCTCTCTGCCTATCCACTTTTTGTGAATGATAAGCTATACTGAAGGCCAACTCTGTATCCAAACTTGAAAATAATTCCTTCAAAAATCTGGAAGTGAACTTGGAATCTCTGTCTGACACAATATTCTTAAGAACACCATGAAATCACATTATCTCTCTGATGAAGATCTGTGCCACCTCACTAGTTGAATAAGTAGCCTTCATTGGAATGAAGTGAGATACCTTGCTCAACCTATCAACCACAACCATGATGGAATCATGCTGCTTCAATGTCCTTGGAAAACCTGTAATGAAATCCATGGAAATGACCTCCCATTTCCACTCTCGAATCAAAATACGTTCTAACAAACCAACTGGGTGCTTACACTCATCTTTCACCTGCTGGCAATCCAAGCATATAGCAAAAAACTTTGCCACTTCCTTCTTCAAATTTGGCCAGTAGTAGAATTTCTTGATAGCTGCAATGTCTTCTAATATCCTGGGTGACCTGAATATGGATTGATATGAAACTCCCTCAAGATAAAATTCTTGAGCTCACTGTCATCTGATACATAGATCCTATCCCTAAATCTCACCAAGCCATCTTCTGTGAGATGATATTCCACATCTTGATCACTTGTATTCTTCTATAACACGTGCCTAAGTTGTTGGTACCTATCATCCTATTGTTCTTCTTGTAAAATCCAGTCATGTAAATATGTCCCATAAGATCTCACAACTGTAACATGGTTTACCTACACTCTCCTACTGAGAGCATTTGCAACCTTGTTTTCCTTTCCTTTAGTGTATATGATCTTAAATTCAAACTCACTAAGGGTAGGCAACCATCTAGCTTGCCTGGCATTTAGATTCGGTTGGTGAAACAAATACCTCATCCCACTATGATCACTCATCAATACAAACCTCCTGCCAAGAAGATAGTGCCTCCACATCTTCAGTGCATGAATGATCGCTACCAATGCAAGTTCATGAGTCACATAGTTTTTGTTGTGTTCATTCAATTTTATTTACTCGTAGCACACCACCTATTCCTCTTGCATCAAGACTCCACCAAGTCGCCTCTTGCAAGCATCTGTTCACACAAAAAACTCTCTATCCAAATATGCAATCTTGAGTAATGGAGCATTTGTCAACAATTGTTTCAACTGCTCAAAACTTGTTGCACATTCCTCTGTCCATTCAAATTTCTTTCCTTTCCTTTGCAATGATGTAATAGGATATGTGATCCATGAGAAGTTATTGATAAACCTTTTGTATTAACCTTCAAACCCCATGAATAATTTGACCTCATCCACATTCTTAGGAGCTGCCTACTCCATGATAGCTCTTACCTTTTCTGGATCCACTGTTATGCTTTCCTTACAAACATGTCCCAAGTAATGTACCTTTTTCTTAAAGAAATTGCGTTTACTAAGCTTGTCATAAAACTTATGCTCTCTTAGTAATATTAACATTTATGCTTAATGTTCATGATTCTCTTCCTCATTCTTAGAATATATCAATATATCATCAATGAATACAATCACAAAATTGTCCAGATAAGGACACAACACAATATTCATCAAGCACATGAAAATATCTAGATCATTATTCAAACCTAAAGGAACCACAACAAACTCATAATTCCCATACCTGGTCCGAAAAGGAGTCTTGTATATGTCCTCTTCTTTGATGTGTACCTAATGGTATCCTGATCTCAAATCAATCTTTGAGCAAATTGTTACTCCCTTCAAATGATCAAACAAGTTATCGATCCTTGGCAATGGATACCTATTCTTGATGGTTACCTTGTTCAGCTACCTATAATCAATGCACAATCTAAGAGTACCATCCTTCTTCTTCATAAACAACATTGGTGCACCTCAAGGTGATACACTTGGCCTAATGTATCCCATGTCAATAATTTCCTTCAACTGCAACTTCAATTCTACCAACTCGGGAGTGCTCATCCTGTAATGTTCCTTTGATGTTGGCATTGATTCGAATACCAACTCAATAGAAAAGTCCACTTCCCAATGGGGAGGAAACTATGAAATATATATTGGAAACACATATTGAAACTTTGGCAAGATAGGGTACCTCTTGAGGACTTCCACATCCTCAACATCCTTACCCTTGTCATTGGAAATATGAATTGCAAATAGTACACACCCCTTCCTATGACCGCGCTTAGCTTGCATAGATGTAATCATCCTCACTGATGTTTCCTTCTTCCTACCTTGCAAGATTATTTGTTCTCCATTGTCATCCAGACACTCAATAGCCTTGTCATAGAAATCTACTTTGGTCTTGTGGAGGTACAACCAATCCATACCCAAAAACATACTATATGACCCAAATGGAAGCAAATTTAGATGTGTTGATGTAGGCATACCATTAACCTCAAATGCAAAAGCTCTTACCTAGTGATGAACTCTCTTCTTAATACATGTAGACAATTTCACCAACCAAGACTCTCCATGCACTTCTTTTCTCAAACCACACTTATCCGCCATGTCAATATTAACATAACTATAATTTGATCTAGGGTCAATCAAAATAGAAAAAACTCTACCACAAATCTTACCTTCAATCTCAATAATGGATGCCTGGTGATCTTCCTGCTTGTTGTCCACATCTACATAAATATGAGGAATGTTATGGCCAACATCCCCAACTGTCTGCACCTCATAAGCATTGTAGATCTAAGGCCTGCAACCATTGTACAATGGACAATCCCTTTTGTGATGATGTTTTCCACATATCTAACACTGCAATGTTCCCTTGCCATCACCTCTATTTTGCTGCTCTTCAAGTTGTGACCCATGTTCCTTCTCAACTACATTGAACTTTTTGTAAGGAGCAACTTTTCTCACCTACATCTTGAGGTCTTCCCTACTTCGGTGGCCACTTCCTTTTAACTTTCTCATTTCCCTTCAAATCAGACTTAGGCTCAACTTTACGCTTTGACTACTCATAACAATGCTTCAGTTTCCTTTTGGTTTCCTCCAATGCCCGTGGGTCATAAAACTCAATATGGTCTCTATATGTTGTTGGCAACCCACTGATGAACCTTTGAATCTTTTCTTTCTCAGCCTTGAGGTAAGGCACATACCTCAACAACTCCAAGAACCTACTAGTATAGTCATCATCTATCATGGATCTCATCTGCAGCTCATAAAACTCCTTAGCTCTGTCATCATAATTCCTCTCAGATAGGTACTTCTTCTTGAAGAGCCTCTCGAACTCCTCCCAAATCAACTCTTCTTCCCAAATTCCCTTGACATTCTTCACATATTCCCACCAAATGCATGCTTTCCTTTAAGACTGAAGGTAATTATTTTGGCTTTCACGTTCTCTGAATAGTTATGCAATCTGAATAATTTCTTCATCCCAAGAAACCATTCCTCTACATGATCCGGATTTAAACAGGAATGCAATAAATTACAGAGATAACCATAAACATAAAGATGCGATGGAAATAATGCTTCATTTCATTGATGTAAAATACTGAAATATGCTTACAAATAGCAATGGAAATAAACTATCTAGGGCAATGGTAGCTTATCTATGAGAAGAGATGTGGCAGCTACATGCCTCTGAACTATGTTACAATGAGGCTCGAAGGCCTATTTATTGTTGAGAAACAATGGAAAACCCTTAACATCCCAAAACCTAACCCTAGAAGATGAAACACCAAATTGTGGGCCCCGTTTTGGGTAAGTTGGTATATCAACTTCCCAGGGTCGTAACGTTGGCACCTGATCTTCGTTTGACGCATACAATAGCTCGTTAGAAAGATCTATCTGAGCACTACAACTTTGGGAAGAGAAACATCAATCCATCGACCCATTTTTCTCCTAGATTTCCCAAAAAAATGTCATTTAGGGCCTCAAAACGGCTCTGGAAGTTGAGGACCCGAAAAACAACTAAAAATAGTAAATTGTGCTACAATTATAGAAACTAAAAAACTGAAAGAGATAGTTGTGGGGGTCCAAGTGGGATAGGTGGGTGGCCACCAACATCCACTTGGATCATTCCTCCCCCCTTAGGAAGCAATGGTTCCCATTACATTGAATTCCTCCATTTGTTGAGCTTGGTCCCTAGTGAGGTGTTCTGCAATCTCTGATATGTCCACTAACGGTGGGAAGCATGGTTGAGGGCGTTCCACATTGAACACTTGATGCAAGAGAAATAAAGGAATGTTGTGCTCCAAAACATTATTTCCTATAGCCTTGGTAATGGTGTAAGGACCATGTCGATGTGATCAGAGCTTCTGATGGGCTCTTGTAAGGCGTTCTTTCTGTAGACGCAACTAGACTTTGTTGCCCACTTGAAGCTTGTGTGGTACCCTTGTGGATGAGGAGAAGTTGTTCCTGTGTTTTGTCATGACCATATCCCTTTTTTGTTGTTGCTACGTGGAGGAACCCTTCGCAGGGGTCATGGATGTGGTGATGATCTTCCCCTTACTTTGGGAGTGAACCAAACAGAAAATGAATTTCCTAGTCTGGGAGACGAGCTTGCTGCCTTTCTTAGCAGTGATCAAAGAGGTGGCAGTAGGTGGGGCTACCTCTGATATCCTGTATAATGAATTACCCAAAGAAATAATGACAGCACAAGACCTTGAATCATACACAGCATGTTGCCTCCACAAGTATAGCTGGCCTAATAGTACATCAAAAACATCCAGAGGTGTAACATCACACAATACCTCACCTTTGAAGGGATTGATGCTGTAGGGAAGGTGGCACTACTGGCGAACTTTGAAATCTCGTCCTTCATAAAGCCACCCGATAATGTATGGTTGCGGGTGTGGTGTAGTCGGTAGGCCTAACCGCTTCACGACCGCTACTGAAATGAGGTTCTTTTGGATACCACTGTCGACAATGAATTGTAGTGGCAAACCCTTCACCCACATCTGTGAGTGGAAAAGATGCTCCCCTTCCTCTGGGTTTTCGGGCTCATTCTTCTATATCTTGGTGGTGGCAACAGTGATGACGGGCTTCGCATCAATGATCTGCTTCCATTTACCATTCCCCTTGTCGGGTTCTGACTTAGGGTCGAAACATGTATCTGATTCTGAAGCCTTCAACTCGGCCACCAGCGACTACTTGGTCTGGCACTCACTTATGTTGTGAGTGGGGCTCTTGTGGAACTCACACCACTTTCCCGTGTCCTTCTTTGACTTCGTGGTGTTGTTCTTTCCTTGCGGCTTCGACGAGTTGTCTTGGGTCACCTTGCCTTGGCTTATCCTTTGGTCTTTGGATTTATTGATCCAAAGTCTCACTTCTTCTATTTGAACTTTTGCTCGATTTTGACAGCGTATCGGTACGCTATGCCGAGCGAGGATAAGTTCAGGAACTCCATCTCTTCCTAGATGTATCTGTGTAAGCAGTCGTGGTATTTGAGTACCAGATGCAGCTCAGAATCTTTGATACCCAACTGTATGTGAAGGGTATGAAAAATGTTTGTGAGCTCCAGCACATCTTGGTCCCTTCCCTGTCGTAGTGTGGTCCATTTGATGTATTTTTCCTCATAGCTTTTGATAGGGTAGTACTTCTCCTTAATAGCATCTCAGAATGAATTCCAAGAGGGTGGGGCTAAAAATAGTGAGCCCATACTTTCATCCTTCTGACTGCAGTAGGTTTCCCACAAGTCCTTGACATGGGGGGCTGCTTTGAGAAGAGCGAAAACAATATTTTCCCGACTCGAAAATTCATGAATAGAAAAATATCCATCTAACAAATTTAACCATTTATCTACGGCATCTATGTCTATCTAACCCTTGAAAATGGGGATTTCAAAATCAACTTGTACCTTAAAGGGTGTGGCATTTCCAGAGTAGCTATTGGAAGCTGATGTGTCGCCTCTGGGTAGCTGCTGAAGGATCTAGGAAAAGTTGTCCACCATCGCATTCCTTTATCGCTCGAGGGCTTCTTCGAGCAAGATTTTGATAGGATCTCTTGCCCCCTTTCCTTTCTTCTCATCCACTATGGGAGGCCATCGAGATTTATGAGGCTGGTCTTACAAAGGTTCGACCAGTTCAATCCCTAACTCCTTATATCCCGACCTCATTGGAGACATGCAAAGAAAAATAGAGAAAAAGCAGACCACTCTGATACCACTGATCCAGATTTAAAAAGGAATGCAAAAAATTACAGAGATAACCATAAGCACAGAGATGCAGTGGAAATAATACTTCATTTCTTTGATGTAAAACACTGAAATATGCTTACAAACACCAATGGAAGTAAACTAGCTAGGCTGATGGTAGCTTATCTCTGAGAAGAGATGTGGCAGCTACATGCCTCTGAACTATGTTAAAATGAGGCTCGAAGGCCTATTTATTGTTGAGAAACAATGGAAAACCCTTAACATTCCAAAACCTAACCCTAGAAGATGGAATGCCAAATTGTGGGCCCCGTTTTGGGTAAGTTGGTATGTCAACTTCCCGGGGTCGTAACTTGGGCACCCGATCTTCGTTTGACGCGTAAAATAACTCGTTAGAAAGATCTATCTGAGCACTACAAGTTTGGGAAGAGCAACATTGGTCCATAGACCCATGTTTCTCCTAGATTTCCCCAAAAAATGTCGTTTAGGGCCTCAAAATGGATCTGGAAGTTCAGGACCCAAAAAACTGCTAAAAATAGTAAATTGTGCTACAATTACGGAAACTAAAAAACTAAAAGAGACAGTCGTCGGGGTCCAAGTGGGATAGGTTGGTGGCCACAAACATCCACCTGGATCACTGCGTCTTCTTACTTCTTTATATCTCCATCCGATATTTGAGGCTTGAATTTCTTGAACTCCTCAAGAAAGTACTCACTTAAGATCAAATTTGCAAATTCATATTTAAGATGATGTTAGTGCTCACTGCATTGTATTGTATGGGAATAAAGGTTTCAAAGTTTGGAATCTAATAGTGAAATTTTAAATCCTTAAAAGAAATAACATCACATGTCACCCACTTTGATTTTGCATCGCATGGTAGAGTGGTAGAAGGTTGGGATCTGTTTACTTTCTTAAAAATAAAAATAAAAATTGTTTTTTATTATTTTATATCCAAATTCTTTGGTTTCATGCATTGGTCTTCTTTAGTATTATTTTAAACTTAATCTTTATCGTTGATGCTTCTATTTCCTTAGTAAAGAAAACCATAGTATTGTTAAAGTAATTTCACTTTGTAAACTCTTTTTTTCATGGTAAAGCTAAAAAATAGTCAAGCTAAAAAATTGTCTGTAAACCTTAGTTAGATGCTTGTTGATGTTCTTTCTTCCATTTTAAAGGGATGTTAAAGGCATACCATACCAAACAAGGAAGAACATGAAAATCAATACCTTTTCTTCAATTATTATTCTCACATTTATATGAAAATCAATACTTTCTTCATATCCCAATTTAGGCTTTTGTGATCCATAATTATGATTGTTGGGGCATCTTTCAGTATTAATCACATCTAGAGTATTTTGTCAACGTGTTTCGAACCGACCAGTGTGGTTCATCATCAACACCAAATGCAGAGTCAGATCTAGGCAACCGAATAAATAGTAATAACAATGGAAAGAGCTGATAATTCGACTGTTAGAGTATAACGACTAACTTTGACCCACAATATAAATTATTAATAAAGGATTAGTACTCTAACTAATTTATAGCTAAATTCATATTAAAAATATACATATTAAATCAAAATATTACCCTATACGGTTACAAATAAATATATGATGACTCTCCTTAATAACTAATAATGTAACAAATTTTAACTAATAAATTTAAGTTATTTATTATATCTTAAGTTATGACTAACTAAAATGTTATGACCAACTAAATAAATAATAAATAATTAAATTTATGGTTACTCGCCAAATAAAACACAACTTTGAATAATAGGATGAATAAAAGTAAGGTTTAATAATTTATTTTCCTAATAAAATGATTAAATAAATAAATAAAATTACCTAAATCAAAATCAATTTTAGAAAACCATTCTAAATAACTTAAATAAGTTAGGTAAAGATAATTAAAAAATTAAAACTAAAACAAAATTAGAAAATTAAAAAGCTATTAATAATAAAAATATAACCCCATATAAAAGATAATGAAAAGGGATTCTTAAAAAATTGGGTAAGTTAGATTTTTTTTTTTTTAACTACATCAAAATCAGAAAATGTTAAAGCTTCTAATAAATTAATAAATAAAAATGAAAATAATAATAATAATTAATAAAAGAAAAAAGGAAAAATAAATAAATGGAAAGAAAGACAATTAAATAAAAAGATTAAAACTAGGAGGATAGGCAGAGACCCAACAATTACTAATCTTCCAACCATTATCTGGCTTTAGATTACTAGGTCTTGTTCACATTACTAGGCCTTAAGCTTCTGTAAACTTACGGTGATGGAAATGGTCAATTTTAGCAATGACTTGAGCGTCCTCAATGCATGTTTCATATTTTCTCCCATGTTTTATATCTATTGCATGTACTTGAATCCTTTGATTTATAGAGTGGCTAGTTTCACCCACGTAGGGAGTCCCACAAGAACAAAGGATGAGAAAACACCTTTCATATTCTTGGGGTCCACATGATCCTTCACCGACCTTAAAAAGTTCTTAATGATATTAAAGAGTCTAAAAATCAAAAATACTTTATACTTCCTCAAAATTCTAACAATTGTATTCGTAATCCCTTGAATAAATAAAAGATACACTCCTAAAAACCTATCTCTTCCCTAAATTCTACCCTATTCCAAAAAAAAATTCTTCATATAAATCAATACTTTCTTTAATTATTAAATCAAACTTAATCTTTGTATTTTGTTAAAGTAATTTCACTTTTTAGTCCCTTCTTTTCATGATAAAGATAAAAATGGACTTTAACCCTTGGTTAGAAACCTGTGGATACTCGTTGTTCTTGGTGATGCATACATACCATTCTAAACCAAGAAAAACATAAAATCGATATTTTTTGTCGATTATTATTCTCACATTTATATTAAAAAATATTTAAAACAAAAATAAAAACAAAAACATTAATTATATGAAACTTGAAATTTTTGGTTTCGCTTATCCATTTGGGCATTTTGCCACTCATTTCTCATTTTAGCTTATTGCAACCCATTTCTCATTTTGCATTAATTAATGCAGATTTAAAAACATACCAATCTCTTAGTATATACATACATGTTTTCAAACACAACCTATAAATTAAATTAAAGCCTTTTGTCCAAATACGGAAAGTTCTATAATACTCAAGGTTATTAAGCTAGCTTCTATTAATATAATCTCAAGACAAGTTTATAATACTCCAGCTTATTAAGCTAGATTCTATTAATATAATCTCAAGACTTTGATGTGTAGCTACATCAGCGTGTGTAAATAAAGTTTAATCTCCTGAAATTGCTTTGTCAAATGTTCATAGATTTTAGGTTATTAAGCTAGTTTCTATTAATATAATTTCAAGACAAGTCTATAATACTCAAGTTTATTAAGTTAAATTCTATTAATATAATCTCAACACTTTGATGTGTAGCTACATCATTATGTGTAAATAAAGTTTAATCTCCTGAAATTGCTCTCGCCAAATGTTTATAGATTTTGGATTTGTAGTTATTTTTTAGGTGTGAAGAAAAAAAATATTTTAACCAAATTAAAAATAAATTTAGCTCATGTTCAATGACCAAAAAGTGATTTATATATAATATTTTGTAAGAAAAGCAATATTATTAAATAAAGTTATATTTTAAAATGATTTTTAGTCATAATTTGGCCTAGAGATTTTTTTTTTCAAGAAATGTGACGGTTGTAGTGTTTAAATCATATTTTTATGGAAAAAATAGATTCAATACCATTAAAAAAATTTAAGGTACTCAAAATCCTCAAATTTGACCACTGTAAAATCAAGAAATGTGACGGTTGTAGTGTTTAAATCATTTTTTTATGGAAAAAATAGATTCAATACCATTAAAAAAATTTAAGGTACTCAAAATCCTCAAATTTGACCACTGTAAAACCAAGATTTTAAAAAAAATCTGCCAAATTTTCTCAAAAATCATACCAAAAATTTTATTATTTCCCTAAAAAATTATCCTGTTTAATTATACATTACAATTTTACTCTTTATATTATATAAACAATTTTTATATATTAAAAATATTTTAAAATATATATTTAACTTATATAGAGACATTATATATATAGACACACATTTGAATTCATCTGAAAAAAAGACACATTTGAATTGTTGACATGTAAATTTATTCATCAAGTATCGACAGGGACAACGCCAAAGCTTTGCACAATTCTTTGATTGGTGCACGGTTTACCTTGAATCAAATTCTAATAAATATTACAAACACCAAAGTGTACTTAATTTTGAAAACACTTATGGTGATTGTGCAGGCCATCTTAAAATCTGTATACACGTGATGATGTCAGATATTTTGGTTTTTTCTATCGAATCTTTATAATTTTAGATGATGAATATTTAAAATATTATTTTAAATATATAAATAGTGTAAAATTTCCAAAAAAAAGATAGATTAAGATTTTAAGTATCTAAAATATATAAATAAGTATAATAATAAAAATGGTGGCAGAAAGATGCTCTTTTGAGGTGTCATCAACACGCAAATTCATCATCCTTTAGTCTTACCATTTGCTTTAAAGGGTGATGACAACTTTTAAAACATTTAATAAAATATAGGTCACTTTTGTTTGATTTTTTTTTTTTAATTATTAATTATTAATTATTCATTAATATTTAATGATGAGATGCTGTTTTTTAATATAATTAATGAAAGCATTTGCTTTTAAAATCTCTACTGGTTTTATTGATTTCAAAATATTTATTAATTTTTTTCATTTTCAATTAAAAAAACTCCGAGCTTTTTCATTACTCTATTTTAATATAAAAAAAAATGTTTAAATTTAATTATTTTTTTAAAGTGTAATAAAAATTATAATACTAAATATAATCAAATTTTTTAAAAATCAGGATTTATTAATAATTTTTAAAAATTAAAACTCATGATTTATCTGTTATCATCGTTGGAGGATAAGACTCTAGAAAAGGTATTGATGCTGGAGGATAAGACTCCACAAGAGGTATGGACTGGTAAGTAACCCTCTCTTTCATATCTAAGAGTATTTAGATGTGATGCATATGTACATGTTCCAAAGGAGAAAAGAGCCAAGTTGAAAAGTAAATCTCAAAAGTGCATCTATATTGAGTATAAGAATAGTTTAAAAAGTTATAAGCTTAAAAACCCAGAAACAAGGAAGGTTGTGTACAGTTGTGATGTGGTGTTTAAAGAGGTGAAAGAGGTTATTAAACATGAAGTCATATCAAAAGAACCTGAGAAAATAGAGTTTGAGCTAAAGGAGGAGGAATCAGACTCCACGGCAGAAGATGAGTCAGAAGATGAAGAGCCACAAACTCTAGTTGTGAGAACATTAGTTCGAGAAAGAAAGCAGCCAGAAAGGTATAGTCCAACTGCTTTCTACTCAAATTTTGTTTTATCTATTATTGATGATGATCTCATAACTGTCAGGGAAGTAGTAGATTCAAAGGATGACAAACTCTGGAAAGAGGCCATGGTTGATGAAATGACATCTTTGCACAAAAATGAGGCTTGGAATCTGGTGGAGTTGCCCACTAGAAGAAAACCCATTGGAAGCAATTGGGTGTTTAAGAAGAAGATGAGTGCAAAAGGCAAGGTGGAGAAATACAAAGCTCGGTTGGTAGCAAAAGTTTATTCCTAGGTGTTGGGAATTGATTTTGGTGATATTTTTTCTCCTATACCAATATAGATTCTATTAGATTACTTTTATCTGTTGTTGTTGCTTTTGATTTTGAAGTAGAACAGATGGATGTGAAGACAACATCTCTTCATGGGGATCTGGAAGAAGAGATTTACATGAAATATCCTGAAGGATTTGCGGTGAAAGGTAAGAAAGAATTGGTATGCAGGTTAAGAAAATCTATGTATGGGTTAAAGCAGTCACCATGGATGTGGTATCAAAAATCTGATACATATATACAAGGACTTGGCTTCACCATAAACAAAGCAAATCATTGTGTGTATTTTAAATTAATTAGTGACCGTGTTATTTATTTGGTCTTGTATGTGGATGATATGTTGTTAATTGGAAATAACAAAGAAATTATCCAGGAATTGAAGACCCAATTTTCCTCCAAATTTGACATGAAATATCTTGGTGCTGCAAACTATATTTTGGGCATGGAAATTAAACGAGACTGGGCAAAGAGGAAGCTCTGGTTAAACTAGAGGAAATATGTCGAGACAATACTGCAGAGGTTTAATATGCAGGATAGCAAACTAGCAAAGGTTCATATTCATGAATGTGTAAAGTTATCTGTTAAGCAATGTCCTAAGACACAAGAAGAGGAAGAGGACATGTCCCGTGTTCCATATGCAAGTGCAGTCGGTAGCTTGATGTATGCAATGGTCGATACTAGACCATACATTGCACATGCAGTGGGAGTATTGAGCACATTATGTCAAAACCAGAAAAGGAGGATTGGACAGTAGTGAACCAGGTTTTTAGGTATTTGTGTGGCACCAGTGATTATGGTCAGTGCTATGAATGAAGACTAGGATTGGACATAGTGTTGGACATCTGTGGTTTTGTTGATGCAAACTGGGCTGGAGATCTAGATCAGAGAAGATCTAAAAGTGGGTATGTGTTTAACCTATTTAGAGGTGCAGTCAATTGGATGAGTAAGAGACAGTCTGTAGTGGAACTTTCAACTACAAAGACATAATACATGCAATAAAGGAAGCGGTTTGGTTGCAGAGATTGTGTTCAAGTATGGGGTTAGTACACCAAGCTATAAGGATATATCGTGATAGCCAAAGTGCATTTTTCTTGGCAAAGAGCCTTGCTTATCATTCAAAGACAAAGCATGTTGATTTTCAGTATCACTTTGTAAGGGATATGGTTGAGGAAAAAAATATGTTGCTAATAAAGGTGGACACTTTGAAGAATACTGCAGATACATTAACAAATTCTATGGGCACTAAGAATTTCTCTTTGTGTAGAGAAACAATGGGAGTCACAGGGTTGGACCAATGACTAATCTATCTTGTACCCCCATGTGGAAAGAAAACAACAAGTGGGAGAATATTGGGTGTGTGTTATATTCTTTCCACGACTATCCCCAGAGCTAATTTTTTGGACCTTATATTAGCTGGGCGAACCTACCTATTGTTTTGTGAATGGTTTTGAGCATGATGGTTTTCTCCCCATGGTATTTCATATGCCCAATCAGGGGACTACGATTATGTTCTAATCCATGGTTAATGGATTGTTTCAGCATATATATATATATAATATATTATATATATATATATATATATATATATATATATATATATATATATATATCGTAACATTGAAAGGAATATAGTGAAAATAAATCTGGCAGTCCTGGTTTTGGGATCTAGGGGAAATCTCTGTGTATATATGTTTTATGTTATATGCTTTCGCCATTGTTTATTTTCTGTTTTTAGAATTTTTATGCAAGTAATTTATGTACGGGGTTAAAACCTACAATGTCGGTGGTAAAAGCAATCTTGTGAGCTGACTAATCCACTTTTTCCACTCCAAATGCATCGATATGGATGAAAAACAATATAATGATCCAATCTAGATCATTTCCTTAACAACTCACTATTTTAGAGTGCAAGTAAGAACTAATGGTTTCATTATCTATTTATTTTAGTCAATTTGCTCCTAGATATGATAGGTTATAATAGTTTCAACTCGAGTATTTAGTTTTAATTCATATTTGTTTTAGATTTTGTATATTAATCACTCCCGTAATTATTCATTTCCAGTAATGGTAGCTGCGCTAGAATCTAGATGGGTCTCCTTCACCAAATTGTGTGAGTTCTAATTAGGACTTCACATTGAGGAGTATCATTATCAGTAAAAAGGAATTTTTATTGTGCCAACTTTTTTTTGGCATTAAGAGGGACAATATGTTGCATGGATAGTAGATATATGCAGTATTGATGTGGAAAAATGTATAAGCATACAACCCATGAACTACAACCTCATACATCCTTACCAAAGGTGATAATCCTAAAGTACGACTTTCCTATGAAAATGCGCCTCAAGATTTAGGAATCTTATTTTCCATAACCATATGTTTGAAATTCATGTTTGAAAATCATTATTTCTAAAATTGAATTAAACTTTGTATGGCATAATACTCATGCCTTAACAAAGAAAATTAGTGAACTACCCATACCACCATTATTTCCTAGGAAATGTGTTTTCCAACAACTTGAAACTCCTCAGCAGTTCTTGTTAACTTTTAATAAGATTTAGTATTACTCACTCTACAAGATAATCCTCAACCTTTAGATAAAATACCACCAACTCCTTCATATTCAGTTCATTTTTCTCTATCTAAATGTGAATTGAATAGGGACACTAACATATAATTTAGAAACTGACATTAGGAATTTCTCCTTTGGTGGCTCTAGGTTATAGTGCGGAGTTAGGGTTGGATGTATTTTAATAAACCAGCTAAAGGAAAAGATATGAATCTTCTTCCATTTATAATTCAAATGCATTAGTAACACAACTAAATATGAAACCTGAATCTAGAGTTTGAAGGCCACCATAGACCTAAAGATAAAATGTCTAAAATATATTATGATTCATAAATAATTATCAAACAAGTAAACAATTATATAATGTATATCTTAACGCTTCAAGAGTTTCTATCAAGAGGTATGGAAGTTAATTAAATATTTTGATGCATTTAATTTCTCTTCCATTCCTTGCTTCTAGAATGTTTAGCTAATGTAAAATCACAATTTACTTCATTGAATAATATCCTTTTTGTTGAATTACTTTTCAATATATCTATACTAGACAAAATCACAAATTATAGTGTGTTTAACGATGATTTGTAGAAGACAAATTTATTCACCAATGCTTGTCATTTTAAAGATGTTTTCATTGATGATGAAGAACATGAAGAGGCCATCCAAAAGTGAAAATATGGAATGGATATTATCAAAGGGATAAATTAAGACTATGTTTTCATTGTGATCAACACCCTCCAAAATTTGGCATACACTTGAATTTTGCATTCTACTGAGGATCCTATGATCCGTCGTTCCATGGTCTATCAATGTTTTTGAAAAGCATTCAAGTCTTCTTCCTCATTTCAACTGTCAAGTCACTTGCACACACATGCTCAGTCTCTGGTGGGTTGATGAACACACTTCCTTTATGCATTCTTGCACACACATAGCATCATCCATCAATATAGTGCTTGCGTGATGTTTAACTGATTTCCACAGTTAGTGCACACTTTTATTGACAGTTCCCCTCACTTTGTTACGTTATTACTTATATTTTGGTGAGTTTTCTCAACTGTGACCATCTTTTGTGCCGTTTTTCTTTCACAATTGTCTCTTTCACATTCACAGTTATTGTTTTGACTTGGTTTTACTTTAATAAGTGTCATTCGCATGTTTTCCTCCTATCATAGGTGTCCCTTTTGTTGTTTTCACTCCTGTGTGAGTCACACCCTTTTGTATTATCGGAGTTATGGCACACTCTTCTGCATCAAATGGTCTTACATATCATTATAATATGCGCTAGATACATTCCTACAGCTCAACGCACCTTCTAGTCATAGTCTTCACATCTGTCGTAGCTTATGTTCTAAGTGTTGTAACATGTTGTTTTAATTTTCACGCTTAGAAATGGGTGTCACTTTGTTGTTATTTTAAGGTGTGACTATTGTTCATGAGTCTTATGCATTCCAACAACTTGTATTGATGGAATTTATGTGTGTGACTTATGTTTGAGTCGTGTTAGGATGAATTTCTTTCTCCTACTCTATTGGTCCCACACTTAGACGTTGTCAAAGCTCTTATTGGTCCTTCAGCCCAGCGCAAGTTCTAAAGGCATTAATCCTCTTCCTAGGTAATAAGCACAACTTATTCATGAGTGTTACAGGTCATTTTGTCGCATCCAATCAAATGGTATGAAAAACAATATTAATAAACATCCTTAACACCTTGTCATTATCCCTTTACAAATTCCTAAGCATCATTTCTCCAAAAGGTACGAGCTTTTGGGTCAATTAGCTAAAAAATCATGTTTTTGGCCCCAGTGCATCCTTCCCTTTAACATGCCTTTAATGGTATCATGTTTCATACTTGAGCACCTGCATTGACCAGTGAAAGTTTCTCTACTCTACAGGTGTAATGATTCTAGAATTTCGGGAATATTAAAAAATATTTTCAAAACGTCTCCTTCCAGAAGATTCCAAGATGGTTTTAACCATTTACCATGGATAGAGATCTTGAATTCCTATATGATCCTACTCTAGTGGTCTTATCTATTATCCTTGGAGCTTATCTTCACTCATATGTGGATCTCAAGCCTAGATTGGTAAATCCTAAACTACCACTTTCACCCTATAAATTCACTGCCTCCCATAGATTCTGGGTTGGAATTTTGAGATTACTAGTGCCCTAATGATGCTACTTTGAGCTTAAGGAATCCATCCATTTATGCATTAGGGTTGAGTGTGAAGATTTTTGGTAAGGAAGGACAGGTCAATTGGGGAGACATCTACAAAGTCAACTTTTATACATTGTTGTAACTCTCTCATTTATTTATTAATACAAAAAGAACTATGTTTTTCTATACTTGTGCCATGTTGACGTGTATGTATTTCAATTCCCTTCTAACTCATTGGTTAGAGACATTAGTTTATTTTATGTGGATATTGTATTTTGTTTGCTTGTTTTAGTCATTATTGCAAGTTCAATTTATAGCGCGTGGAGCTAGAGTTGGATCTTACAAGTAAGAAGAAGAGGAGGATTTACTACAAGTTCCATGTGGCTTTCTTTTCTGTATTCTAATATCTCTAAGGAAAACATAGATATTTTTTCCCTCTTTTGTCCTTGATCAGAACACTAGATCTAGGGAGTTCATTTTTTTCTGCATAAGTGAATTTTCCATATAAAAATGAGCCTCACTGACATATCTTTCCTCCCATACTTGTGCACTGTCTTTTCTAAAGTCTCCTTCCTCTCAAAGTGCATTATTACTTCCTAGGGATAAGTCACCTAGCCTTGCGCTGTCTTCCTTAGTGAAAAACACATTGCATATGAACAAGAAACTATTGTTGGAGAAAATTGCACCCTTCCAATCCTAAGTGCACTTTGAAACAATGAAGCACACTTCAAATGATTAGTGAAAAAGTGAACTTCAAAAGAACAAGGACCTTTTCTCCCCTAAAAAGTTCACTTTGGACAAACACAAACCTTCTTGCCTTCAAAATATCACTTTGAGAGCATGAGCACACTTCAAAACAACGAGTGTGCTTTGGGACTACGCACACACTCCTTTGACTTGAAGAATTGTGCTCTCCTTGAGTGCATAACGCAATCACAAAGAATGAAGCTTCATTCTTCTCTTAGAGCACATGACGTACTCATGAAGAATAAATCCTTAGAGTGCATGACACAATCATGAAGTATGAAGCTTCATCCTTCCCTATGACCGCATGGCACAACCAGGAAACATGGAGCTTCATCCTTCCCCTTGAGTGCATGGCGCAGTCACAAAGCCTGAAGCGTAAGCGCACTCATTTGGCATGAAGAACTGCACCCTCATTGAGCACATGAGTGCACCCTGAAGGCTTGAGTGTTTCTCCTTC
This sequence comes from Pinus taeda, assembly GCA_000404065.3. Lineage (NCBI taxonomy): Eukaryota > Viridiplantae > Streptophyta > Pinopsida > Pinales > Pinaceae > Pinus > Pinus taeda. Next base: position 83,810 of record APFE030067561.1, on the reverse strand, counting down.
ATCTCTTTGGCATGAGCCTTTATGCCCTCCTTTTCCTCATGAGAAAATTAGTGTACCTTGAAGGACTAAAGGCTTGAAGTCTCACTCTGTTGTCTCTTCAAAGTATGCCCATGTGCCTTCTTAGTCTATTTGAGCACATGAGTGTACCTTGAAGGCCTGAAGCTTCACTCTTTTGTCTCTTTAGAGTGTGCCCTTGCACACTTGGTGTTCTCTCTCTCTCTCCCTCTTGTTTGAGCGCACAAACACATCTTGAAGGCCTCTTGTAAACCTAGAGGAGTTTGATTATGCCCTCCTAACTAAGCCTTCTACTTTTAACACTCTTAGAGGTCTTTTACGAGAAAATCATTCCATGAGCTAGGTACTGATAGAATAGATGTTTTAATATTGATTTTTCCTTGCCATGAATGATATTCATTCATAGGAGTACTATCTCAACATGATAAGGATATGCTCAAGCAGATAGCAAGGAGAAAGCACAAAGAAACACCTACAGAGAAGAACAACAAGAAAGAGCTATCACAGAGACATGAAGCGTACCATGAATCGAGATAGAAAAAGACATTGCATGACGACTCTAAAGATTCAAGCATTGATCAGAGGCCCTTTGGAGGGTGAAAATGAGCAACAAAGATGATATTTCATGAATCATAGATCAAATCTACCACCAAGAATTCAAGATGAAGTAATAAGCAAGACAACTTCGCATTGCCACCTCATTATGAAGTCCATGTCATCATTGTCAAGTTGTAATTTGCAAAACTATCATCATAATGGTAAATAAGTGTCCATGTCTAATGCCACATCATCATGTAGAATGTAATGATGTATTTTCAAGAAAAGGAAAAATGTAATGGGTGGAAGTCCAAGAGTTATATGTGGAATATGAAAAGTCACTTAGTCATATATGGACAAAATGTCTTTAGAAGAAGTCCAAAAGTCATTAGAAGTTCAAGACTTGTTTAGAAGTCCAAATGACACATTAGAAGTCTAAGAGTCATTAGGGTAATTCAAGAGTCATGGGGATATGAAAGGTCATCCCCTTTGTCATAAAAGCAACCTCATAACTCAAACAAAGGGATTTTGGAGGCTTAAGCTTTGGAGAGCTAGTCTTGGCTTCTATACTTGGCATAGGAGAGAAAACTATTCTTTGAAGAAGTAAGAAGTGACTTAATGTTCCACTATTGGAACTAGTGTCTCATCATTGTTACTATATACTTGTATCTTTCAACTTATAATTGAATGAGCCAACACATATTCATGCATGTATCGCAAGAGTTTTAGGATTATTCTTGGGATGTTTACGGTCTATGTCATGTTCATGTGTAAAGGAGAAATTGAACTATTTTGGTGGCTTTGGTACTTATCCTGTTGAATGTGTGTTGTATTTTCTTTACAATCATTATGTGAACTATTTTTATAATGAATCATTTTATGCTCTCACATGTATCTATTATGTTAGTACTATTATTTCCTTCTAGAGGCTCACTTTTTGTCTCTTTTTACACATTGTAATCGATGTTTCACAATGTTAACTTGCTTATTCAAGGTTTATGTATATAATATCTTATGTTATATATTGAAACCAAGATGAATTTTTGTGTTATGGTGGTTGGGCCGATACTCTGGATGGGGATCCTACTCCAAATGGTGTGAGGTCTAATTGGGACTTCACATCGCAGAGACCCCCTTTATGTTTGCAGTATCCAACATCGTGAACAAACTCATAGTTTAAATGGAAATTTATTAAGAGTGAATCATTTAAAAATTTAAAGGATGCCACATGAGTATCCCTAGCACTACAAAGTCAAAACTTTAACAAACACTTCTTTCTATACACATTTTCTATAGATAATTCCCTTATAGTAGTGCTCACCTAGAAATTTGAGAAAGAGAATGAATATCCTTTTTTTTTTATAAGAATTGGTCTACAAGGGGTAGAGTTGAAGTATCCAATGGTTTACCAATATAATTTTACCATTTATAAGATGACTAAGAAATTCAAGACTTACGTATCCAAGAACCACACCAAGGTGATAGTGCTTCAACTAAATCACGAGCTGATTCTTTTTTTAGAAGGAAATCAAATAGCACAAAGGAAAGTGGATGACCTCTGTTTAGGAGTATGATATCAAGTCCAAAACTACTACTATTGTGAGAGAATAGTACCTTTGAAAGTTGGCAGCGAAAACAGTGCAGCCTATAGATCAACATGCAGAATAATAAGAGAATGAGCTAGCATTATGCACACGAGACATTCTCTATGTTCTTGCACAAAATATTTCTTGGTATAATAATCTTAAGTAACACTTGCAGCACAAAATATCACATGATTAGTTGAACTCCAAGTAGAAGATGTATTTTGGGCTTAAATATTCATAATAATAGGTCATTAATAGCATTTTGTTTAGAAAGATTATGACAACGTACTCATTTTATGCCTTGAAAGGTGAGATGTTAAAAGAGTTCTCTTAGAGTTACATGGTCGGCTAGTAGGGGGACATTTTGTTGGATATACCACTATACATAAAATACTAAGAGTATTTTATTACTAGCCTACATTTTTCAAGGATGCACATGCCTACATACACAAATATTATATTAAATTAGCTCGAATAAACCTCGCTCTTTTTTGAAGCAAATTTGTAGCATCATTCAAATGGATATAGATTTGGAATTTCAAAAAGAATTTTCAGTTTGGCACATATGTATGTGCTAAGTTGAAGTGCATAATAGGCTTGGTTCAATATACAAAACTTCAGCGATCAACACTTATTTAATTAATCGATATCTCATAGTAAGTGTTTTTGTGGTGTTTTACATAAATTTGGATATGGTTATTTTTGCATATGTGTCTAATAGGACTATAATAGCTTGCTCACATATATCTGATCTAAGTTAAGAGTTCAACTTTTGGAGAAAACAATACCATAACCACAAGAAAATTCTGGATATCATCAACCTCATAAATTCAATTCCACGATGATTAAATTCACAGTTCCTTTCTATATCGGCTTTCTTTTCTTTCGCTAAGTGTTAACACCAGAAAATTGTGATGCCTATTTCATGGGAGCTTGTGTTTGGGAATGGAGTTGTATATTCAATGCATATGACCACTATCTACAAAACTACAATGGTCAGTATTAATGTACAGTTGTTTCTCATGTTCTCCTTGACCTAGTTAATCGAGCTGGTCGAGTGAAACCATAACCACCTGTAGAGGAGTCGTCAAAGGATCATTGGTCGGTTTATTCAAGTGAATCATTTTTCCACACAATCAACAATAACCAGACTTATTTCATCAAGTGATAAACGATCACCAAAAAATATTCGAGTAAGCATTAATGTGTACTTGAATTTGTTAAAGGAGAATGTGTGAAACTAGTCATTCTAGGTTTTTCTCTCTTCTACCCACCTAATCTCATGCGAAACCCACCTGCAACCATTTTCCTCCACCTCCATCATCTTCTTCTTGAGACTCCATGGAGACAAGAATTTCATTTCTTTAAGATATCCACGGTCTTTCTAATCTAACTTCAGAAGCACTTCACTAAACCACGATTGATGGGCTCACTTCCACTAAACACAACATCATCATGAACAATATTAGTTGTTGATGGTCATGACTGATACTTGATGTTCATTTGGTTCCTTTGCACGCAATGATATGTTGGCAACCCAAGTGGATTCTTCAATGGAGCCAACGATGTTCGTTGTCTTGTACAATATAGTAGTACTGCTTGCAATTGGAATGAAGATGGATCTATTCGACTCAAGAATAATCATGCCATGATTCTAATCATACTCTCTCGACAATAGGATTATTTTTGTGGTAATTTAATGATTCATTATAGCCTTTAGCAACTTTTAATTTAATATATGAATCCGATATATAATAATCTTCATATATTAATCTTAAAACATTAATTGTTAGTTTATTAATTTAACTTCATTAATTAATTATCTTTTCCTAAGATGGGTTGTGTGGAGTATGAACCATCCTCCTCACAATACGAGTCATTATTGTTATACAATATTTACAATTGCAGACAAAACTATCTCCCCTAGGTTGATGTCTAACCTAGAAGAACAAAGAGACAAGGAACATAACACTTTTTCTTAAAGTAAATAGATGATAGAGTGAGGCCTACCTAAAATCCTTCGCACACTTAGCTCCTTCTTTAGCTTGGAAGCTCCAATTATAGCTTTGAATGCTAAAATTAGAACCTTCACAGTCAGATAACACAAGCTAAGAAACTACGAAATCTACACAGTATCATCTAAGTAATCATTCAATAGATCAACAAGGTATTGAAATATATGAAATAACAACATCACATATAGGAAAAAAATGAATTATTTGCACTAATATAAATGGAAGGAGATTACAACCATAAGTAGTAGTTGATCTTTTAGAATTGCTCCTCCAAGTTGTCAACCTGTCATTTCCTTGTGACAACCCTAAATGCATGAGATGATAACCACTCACTACAAAAACATAAGGGCATAATCACTCTCCATGAATCGAGATAGAAAAAGACATTGCATGATAACTCTAAAGATTCAAATATTGATCAGAGGCCCTTTGGAGGGAGAAACTGAGTAACAAAGATGATATTTCATGAATATGAATCACAGATCAAATTTTCCACCAAGAATTCAAGATGAAGTAATAAGCAAGACAACTTCGCATTGCCACCTCATTATGAAGTCCATGTCATCATTTTCAAGTTGTAATTTGTAAAACTATCATCATAATGGTAAATAAGTGTCCATGTCTAATGCCACATCATCATGTAGAATGTAATGATGTATTTTCAATAAAAGGAAAAATGTAATGGGTGGAAGTCGAAAAGTCACTTAGTCATATATGGACAAAATGTCTTTAGAAGAAGTTCAAAAGTCATTAGAAATTCAAGACTTGTTTAGAAGTCCAAATGACACATTAGAAGTCTAAGAGTCATTAGGGTAATTCAAGAGTCACGGGGATATGAAAGGTCATCCCCTTTGTCATAAAAGCAACCTCATAACTCAAACAAAGGGATTTTGGAGGCTTAAGCTTTGGAGAGCTAGTCTTGGCTTCTATACTTGGCATAGGAGAGAAAACTATTCTTTGAAGATGTAAGAAGTGACTTAATGTTCCACTATTGGAACTAGTGTCTCATCATTGTTACTATATACTTGTATCTTTCAACTTATAATTGAATGAGCCAACACATATTCATGCATGTATCACAAGATTTTAGGATTATTCTTGGGATGTTTACGGTATATGTTGTGTTCATGTGTAATGGAGAAATTGAACTATTTCGGTGGATTTGGTACTTATCCTGTTCAATGTGTGTTGTATTTTCTTTACAATCATTATGTGAACTATTTTTATAATGAATCCTTTTATGCTCTCGCATGTCTCTATTATGTTAGTACTATTATTTCCTTCTAGAGGCTCACTTTTTGTCTCCTTTTACACATTGCAATCGATGTTTCACAATGTCAACTTGCTTATTCAAGGTTTATGTATATAATATCTTATGTTATATATTGAAACCAAGATGAATTTTTGTGTTATGGTGGTTGGGCCGATACTTTGGATGGGGATCCTACTTCAAATGGTGTGAGGTCTAATTGGGACTTCACATCGGAGAGACCCCCTTTATGTTGGCAGTATCCAGCATCGTGAACAGACCCATAGTTTAAATGGGAATTTATTAAGAGTGAATAATTTAACAATTTAAAGGATGCCACATGAGTATCCCTAGCACTACAAAGTCAAAAATTTAACAAACACTTCTTTCTATACACATTTTCTATGGATAATTCCCTTGTAGTAGTGCTCACCTAGAAATTTGAGAAAGAGAATGAATATCCTAGTTTTTTTATAAGAATTGTTCTACAAGGGGCCGAGTTGAAGTATCCAATGGTTTACCAATGTAATTTTACCATTTATAGGATGACTAAGAAATTCAAGACTTACGTATCCAAGAACCACACCAAGGTTATAGTGCTTCAACTAATCACGAGCTCATTCTTTTTTTAGAAGGAAATCAAAGAGCACAAAGGAAATTGGATGACCTCTATTTAGGAGTATGATCTCAAGTCCAAAACTAATACTACTGTGAGAGAATAGTCCCTTTGAAAATTGGCAGTGAAAGTAATGCAGCCTATAGATCAACATGAAGAATAATAGGAGAATGAGCTAGCATTATGCACACGAAACATTCTCTATGTTCTTGCACAAAATATTTCTTGGTATAATAATCTTAAGTAACACTTGTAGCACAAAATCTCACATGATTAGTTGAACTCCAAGTAGAAGATGTATTTTGGGCTTAAATATTCATACTAATAGTTCATTAATAGCATTTTTTTTAGAAAGATTATGACAATGTACCCCTCTTATGTCTTGAAAGGTGAGATGTTAAAACTCTTAGAGTTACATGGTCGGCTAGTAGGGGGACATTTTGTTGGATATACCACTATAGATAAAATACTAAGAGTATTTTATTACTAGCCTACATTTTTCAAGGATGCACATGCCTACATTCAAAGATGTATAGGACATGAAAAGAACCACGTAAGCTCTCTAAAGCCTATTACTATTAAAGAATCATTTGGACAATGGGGACTAGATATCACTCGGAAAATTAATTTTCATTCTTTAAAATAGCATAGTTAAATCCTATCTATAACTAACTATTTCACATGATCAATTAAGGTTGTACAAATGAAAAAGGTAAATGAAGAGGTTGTAATCAATTTTTTGGAGCAACATCTAATTACTAGGTTTGGAGTGCCAACTACTCTTATTTTTTTATAATGCGACATATTTTTCTTCCCTAAAGACAATTGATTTTGCTTTAGATAAAAGGATTAGCTATGATATGCAACTAACTATTTCCCATTGAAAAATAGTGTGGCCACACTAACAAAAGTTTGATCCATGTTTTGAAATCAATCATAGTTTACCATTATAAGAATTGGCACAAAACACTACCAAATGCTCTTTAGAACAATAGAGTAACTCCCCAAGCCTCTCTAGAGACATCCCCTATTTTCTTGTTTATGGGAAAATAACTATCCTTCTTCCAAATATAATTTTCCTTTTCTTTAATTATCCTAGACCTCATAAAGATAAAACTTCCTAGTTATCCAAAAATGTGTTGAAGCTAAGAGAGAAAACAAGGAAGAATTTTGTTGTTCACACATACACTATAAAAAAATGCTTCAATAAATTGTCTTTCAAAGATAAAAACTTTCAAGTAGGAGATTTAGTTCTATAATAAGATAAGCCACTTGAGGATAGAAGAGAACATTCCAAATTCCAATTTTTTTTTGGTTATATCTATATTTAGTGATGATTTTTTTAGTAGAGTTATATAGAGTACAAATCTCAAAGAGGAAGTCAACTTCCTTCCCATCACTCAAAAAAAGTATTTTAGAAGATATTTTAATCCATTGTCCTTTGGATATAGCTAACTTGTATCTTAGATAAAATTATTTATTGTTTTTTAATTCTACAATTTCAATTTTAATTATTTGATTTGAATCATTATTTTAATTTACCAATTTTGAGTTTTCTCCTAATTAGTACTTCCTTCATAGTGTACTTAGTAAATCCTTTTCAAAATTAACAAACATTTTACTTATTTCAATAATTATGAATATCGATACTATTTTTTCTTCTTTATTTTCATTATA